>PVIR01026098.1:0-24307 GCA_004026965.1 Petromus typicus | reverse complement strand
AACCCGGGTCCTTGCGCTTGTGAGACAGGCGCCGGAACCACTGAGCTAACTCCCAGGCCCACATCCAGAAATCTCTTAATCCAGTCAAGCTGATGATCAAGATAGAGATGTATGTTATATATTGTGAAATAGAAAATACTCAAAGTGAAATAGGGTGAAGGGGGAAAAATAATGAGATTATAACAAAAAAAGAAAGGAAATGAATCTTATGTATATGGGGGGATAGGGTAGGTGGGGCTATGGGAAAAATGAGAACTGAATTGTGTCTTATACTGGTATAAATCCCCATTGTGGAGTGCAATCATGATGTGTATATGTAATGTACCAATAAAGATTTCAATTAAAAAAAAAAGATTGATTGTTATCCCCTTCCAAGTCACACCCCACTTGCAATGACCCAGTAAGCTCTGAACTCCTCAGTGGGTCATCCACCAATGTAGTCGGCCTCTTCACAGTACCATAGTGCTCTAGCAGTCTCTTAATGTAACTGAGTTGACAATCAAGAGTCATCATCACATCTGTTAGTTTGAAACACTGGTATTTTTCTTTATTGGATATATTCTTGGACGTATAATTTTCAGTTATAATTTTTATTTATGTTTCTTTTATCAGCACCTTGAATATATTGTTCCAATTATATCTGGACTCTCTGGTTTCTGATGATAAGTCCTCCGTTTATTATAGAAAACATGATCAAAATATGCAGCAAATGTTTAAATTCCAACACATTTCAATAGAAGATATTATCACTCAGCCCCTTCAAAATACTTCCCGTCATGCTCCAGTCACATTTATCCCAGCATTATTTTCACTTTCGGAAGCAGTTCTGGAGCCCTCTTTCGTGTCTTTGCAAGGTGTCATCAGAAAAGCAATGAATCCAGCTCCCAAAGGTCACTCAAGAGAAAGATAGGCTCATAAAAATAATATGCCACATCCTCACTCAGCTTATGCACTGACATCACATGACTATGGTTTTTTCCCCAGTTTCAAAATGACCAGGAAATGTAAATGCTTTAAATGCTTTAAATTCATTCATTCAGTTACACCACAGTGTAACTAAGGACATTTACAGAAAGGGGCTTCCAGAACTGCTTCAGAAAGTGTCAAGAATGATGGGATGTGTTCAGGGTAAAATGGATTATGCTACAGGATAGTAATAGCAATGTATCCTTACTATAAGAATTTTACAAAATTTCAACATTCACCATATGTTTTGATCATACTTTGTAAAAGTTGCTTCTCTGTGGACATGTTATTTAAGTTTGTCTACTTTGAAGATTGTGTCTTATTTTTCAGCAGTTTGAATATGCTACTCTGAGCAACTTTCTTTGTTTATCCTGCTTTGAGTATTTTTTGAGATTCTTAAATCTAGAAGTATAGCTTAGTTTTCCACAAAATTTGGCAAATTTTTGTCTATTACATTCTGATGGAAATACCTTTCCATCACTTTTTTCTTCTGAAAAATATTTTTCCCACTAATAAGACTGCTTGATATTGTTGAGTATCTAATTATTTTTTTCCAACAATGTTCTTTTCTATGCCTTAAATTGGTAATTCTTATCTTCACATTTTAGAAGTCTTTCTTCTGTCATTTCAAATCTTCCACTGAGCTCATTTAATAAAATTTTAATTTCAATCATATCTCTTTTTGCTTTGCTAATTGCCTTTTTTAAATTTAACATTTCTTCTGTTGAGATTTCCTCTTTGTTAATTTAAAACTATATTTCCCCTTAATTCTTTCATATCTTAAATGATTTTTTCTTGAAGACTCTGTCAGCTCACATTCACCTCTAGGATCTCTGAGATTTAGATTATTTTGTCTGTTCTTTCCCAAGAGGTGATTTTACTTTGATTTTCATTTTGTAAAGTCTAAAAATTTTTGTTAGGAAAGTGGATATTATGTATTGGAACAGCACTGGATTCTTCTATCTTCTCTCAGAATTATTTTTTTTTTGTTCTACTGGATGATTGTCGGATATAGCAAACTGTTTTTCTTCCTCCGTGAAGCATGTGGCATTTCTGGGCCTTATTAATGGATTCTGTGGGTAACTTTGTTGTCTTGCCCCCTGGTGGTCTGTCCTCTGTTTGCATAAGTTGGTGGTCAGCCAAAAATTTACTGAAGGATTAAAGGCTCAGGCTTTTAATGACATCCTGTCCTCTGCAGATTCCTCCTACACTTCCAATCACTCTCTGCCTGGAGCTCACTTCTCTGACATATCAGCCCAGTACACTCTAGCTTTCTGCTAATGAAATTGCAGATGATCATGAAACATCCTTGTTTACAGAAGCAGCAAATTCACAGAACTCGCCGAAGTATAGTTTAAAGTTTCAAAATTAGATTTAGTTTTGATGGTTGACAGGTTTTGTCCAGAACCCTTGGGGAATTCTTATGCATCAACACAGCATTTGTTGGCCGTTGATTTCACTAGTGTTTTCTGGGTTTTGTAACTGTTAGCCCTAAGTGGGTAGTTACAAGAATGTTACTTCACCACTTTTACCAAAAATTCTTCCTTTTCTTTTCATTTTGCCTCAATTTCCTCTCAATCATAGTATTAAAGGACTGATAATTAGTAGACCCAGTAGAGATTTCTGAATGAATTCTAGAGCATTATTCTAATTGTACATTCTACAGCCTTCCCATCTGGTAAGTCTTCTATAGAACTTCTGTTTGTATAAATACCAAAATATTTCAGGTCACCACTTAGGAAATGAGACTATTTAGAGATGATAAAAATTACAAGGACTGAGCACTGTAATGTTCCCATAACTAGAAGCTCAGGAGATTAAAATCCCACAGAAAATAAAATATCATCTATTTTAACTAAACATTATTGTCAGTGTGCTTGTTTAAACAGATCTGATAAACTTATTTTGTATTTAAAATAAATTCTTAACTTCTCTAACTCTATTAAAGTCCAAACTCACTATCATGTATGGTATATGTTATGCCTGGTTCATATTTATCTATGTTCATGAACTGTATTTGCACAGTGTCTATGGTAGTATGCAGGAAATTCCTGGATAAAATTATTAAAGGACTTCAGATGGATTAATGTTATGTGGGTTAGATAAACTTTGGAAGAAATATTTCTTGCCTCTATAGCTAGACACTAACTTTAGGAGTATTATAATGAATTCTCTATGTGGCCATGTGATTTCCAGACATTTGCTTAGACACTCACGTGAGTGTGTCCATAGAGTATTATTAGATGACAGTCCACATCTTAAAGGATAGCCTGAGTAAGGCAGATTCCTGGGACAATGAAAGTGGGAAAATTAAATCAATTGAAAGCCTGACTAGAACATCATCCTGACACTCCCTCCCCTCATGTGATGGAATTGTTCTTGTGTCACTTTCTTACAAGTGGGTCATTGGCTTCTTTCTTGCCTTTGGGCTAAAAGATCTGCTTTAATTGGAGTTGAAGAATGCCAGCATTCATACAGGAGCACCACCCTTGGCTTTCATTTTGGTACACTTTTGGGCTTGCTGGAACTAAACTGGAACTAAGCACTTGGCGCCTCTGGGTCTCATCTTGCCGAGTTGCCCTAAAATCTGGCAATCTACTTGCCAGTTTCTATAATCATGTACTCAATTTCTTATAACAAATTTTTAAAACTATATACACATACCACACACATATATGATATATATCATATATATGATCACACATAAATGATCATATGTATATATGTGTATATATGTATATAACTCCTATTTTTTTCTGTTTTTCTGGAGGATCTAATAAATAATGATGGCATATTAAGTATTCACTGAAGGAATAAGCTTGAATAAAGGAAACAGAACCAAACTGTTATCAATTCAGGCTTTTCATTTCACTGTAACTGCAAGTATCCAAACTAAGGAACTCAATCTGTGGTCTCTCACTGCTCTCACCTTCCTTTTTTACATTCTCTATTTATGAGTTAATCTTAATGAGGTTCTGCAACATTAATTATTAGAACAAAAATAGCTAATTTATTTCAATTTTTAGCTTCATAACAGTACCAGTGTGTAGTGAGTGCATTCTAAAATATTTATTCACTCATTCATTTAGTCTTCACATGACTTAATAAGTATTAACCATATTCTTGTAAAAGCAAATACAATTAATTAGGCATCTCCCTCATGCTCGCTCGTATGCCAAATGTCTTATATAGATTAGCACCTAAAATTTTTACTATAAAACTACATGTTTCAGGGACACTACTCTGAAGTTAGTGACTTTAAAAATTTGTTACATTCAAAAAGTGTGGGATAAGCCAACTTGAAACTCAAGACCATTTAATTCTGTGCCCCTTTTCCCTATGGAGTTGCTGGCTGAAGGCTAAGAATTCACCCAAAGTAGGGAGGAGCGATTGTTTTTCACTAAAGAACTTCATTTTTGGCAAAGATGGTATTTTAAAGATCTATTTCAAAGGCTACCAAGAGAGAACACAGTGAAGTTTTATGAGGTTCTGCACTTACCCAGGGAGGGAGGGAATTCTTATCATGAGGGCTTCATGAATCAGAGCACATGGGAACATGTAGATCTTAAAAAACAAATGGTTCCAAAATATGCAAATTGAAATGGATTCCTGCTCCAATCAAGTGCATCTAATGTATCTGACTTCATCAATATACAAGTCCATTCACTGTGTTATTTTTCCCATTATTCCATAAACCTTGCCTTATGTTTCCGTCTAGTACTGGTTTCAAATATGAATGGAAATATGATTATTTATTCTCTTAAAGAAGACTTGCCTTCTCAGTAGTGTGAATCTTTGTTAAAAACAGCCCTGCTGGGAGCCAGGGATTTAGCTCAGTGGTTCTGGCGACTGCCTTGCAAGTGCAAGGGCCCGGGTTCAACCCCAGGTAACCACATACAACAATGCCAGGTGTGGAGACTCACACCCACCAGCAATCAGTACCACATACCATAGTGCTAGGCATAGTGGCTCACACCCAGCACATGGGAGGCAGAGACAGGAGGACTGCTGTGAGTTCGAAGCTGAGATCCAGACCAGCCTGAACTACAAAAACGAGACCCTGTCTCAAAACAAACAAACAAACAAACAAACAACAGCCCTGATTGGGATTTCTCTGAGGAACTGTCACTGCTTGATCCTGACTCAAAGGCTAGGTGGTGACCTTTGCAGATAGAAGATATGGCCTATCTCTGAGGTCTGTATATGAACTCACTACATTTTGATTTCTGGTTTAAAGAATGTATTCGTCTTCCTGATTGTCAGTTTCAGAAAGTTTAGCCAATGTCTCAGCCATACAAACTATGGTAGATTTTTCCTCCCCGTGTGGAAGTTTTTCAAATGAGGTTTAGTGATCTAACCATTTATTTTATTTTAAAAAATGTTTCTAAATAGGGCTGCCAAATCATTAAGTTTTAAAGCTTTCTGAAAGAATAAGAATTTTCTCTTGAAGTATTTAACAGAGGTTTAAATTTTGCAATAAATAAAATTAAGCTGACATGGAATATAAAATACTGAAATCTCTATTTCTTGAAAGTATTACAACTTGGTTTATGAGGGGAATAATAATGATTTACAAAAAACCATCGGAGATCTCAAAATATTTTTACATTTTTGTACTAATCTCATAATTTTGATCAGTCTCTTGCTTATTGCTTTGATTTCATTTGGATAAGACTTAAGTGATTGCTTGTTTTTATTAAAATGTAAGAATTGGGCCAAGGATTTAGCTCAGAGGTTCCAGTGCCTGTCTTGCAAGCATGAGGGCCTGGGTTCGATCCTGGTAACTACATACAACAATGCTTGGTGTGGAGACTCACGCCCACCAGCAATCAGAACCACATACCATAATTCTGGGCATCTTGGCTCAGGCCTGTAATCCTAGCACTTGGGAGGCAGAGGCAGGAGAATTGTTGAGTTCGAGCATGAGTTCAGAATGAGTCTGAATGACAAAGCAAGAACCTATCTAAAAAAAAAAAAAAAAATTAAGAACACATTTACTCCCTGCAGATGGTAAAGAGGTTCCTTACATTGCTATGAACAGAGATAGAGCTGAAAACACCTTTTTCTTCTTTAGAAGCAAAAGCAAAGAATCTTGGGGAAATGTTCTGAAAATAAACATAGTCTCCATATCTAAATATAATGCTCACATTATTTGATGAAGGGGGAAATTCTACATTTTCTCTTATTTGTAACAATAGAAAAATTATATATTTAACTGATTTAAGGTAATAGCAATCTTCCAAAGTATTTTTGGAGAGAAAAATATCAACAATTTTAACATTGTAATATATGACCTAAGTTTAAAACAATAAATTACTTGTAAGTAATACAAAACCTTATGCCAATTTACATTTTGCTCAACTTTTTAAAATCAAGTAGATTATTTACAGAAGCCAGAAGTTCATTCTTGTTCTTTCTCTTAAGCAACTATTAATAGAAATACTCATGACAAGAATTATAGAAGTTTGTGAGGTTTACAGGATGAGGGGAGAAATATTTACAGTTGGTGTAATCTAGTATTTATTGTCTAAAGTCCTGTGTAATTACTGCAAAGTTCAGTCTCATATATAATATTGTTTATGAACATAATCACATGAATATTAAAAATAGTGCTGTGTGTACTGGCCTCCACACACATGCATAGCATACATTTATTTTAGTAAGCTACTGTGATGACAAAACCTTAGTAATTAATAATACGAAGGGCACGATGCCCCAAGCAGACAGGCAGTAATGATAATGTTATAAAAGTCATCTGTCAAAACGGAGGCTCATTTCATGAAGAAAACAGCTAGACAGCGCCAGTAGTTGGTGGGTGCTGGCCAAATCCAATTTTACATAAGGGCCTAATAGCCTCATTTTCTCCAGTCATCAAACTGTAGATTAAGGATGTGACAATTTTACCGAGGCACAAAGATTGAGATGCTAACGTCTCATAAGAAGTACTGCAGTGTGTTCACTCTCCTACGAGTTTGTGAATATGGGGCCGCTTGGGATCTGCTCAACCAATCTTGAGTTTGTGTGAAGCATGAAAATTTTTTTTTCTTTTCCTTTTCCTGTCTTACCCTGTCCTTTCCTCCCCTCTTGCTCTTTTTTCTTCCTTTCCTCTCCCCCTCTTTTTCTTTCTTTCTTCCATTTTCTTGTAAGACAAAGTCCCCAAACATGAAAATTTCAAGTTCTTTTCCTTCACATTTTTTTAACTTACTATGTAAAATGTTGGTTTCCTATAAATGGATATAAAATATATTGAAGTCTTGGTAGGAAATGAATGGCACCTATGAAGTTTAGTGAAGAGACTATTTTAAATGGCTTCGGTAGAATTTAGGAAAATCCCTAAAAGACAGTGGAGCACCTTGAAGACACTAATAGGTCAATAAAGCCTAAAGGCTAAAGAAGGACCTGGAAAAGGAGTTGCAAGTTTAGGAGCTGATGTGGGCAACCACTGCCGCCTGGTGGGGATTTAACCCTTCTCCTGCTGCCTGCACCGCCCACTGACCAGAAACAACTTAGAAAGACAGAGAGAAAGGTGCCTTCAGTGTCATCCCAAAGCCTCCACTTCCCAGGGTGCAGAGAAGAGTGAAGTTGGGTGAAATGGCGGTCATGAGAGAGAAAATGATGTCAACACATAAAAGAAAACGACATTAAAAACATCTTCACGCATATTTTGGGGAAAAGCTGTCTAACTCTAAAAATACAGTTAGTAATTTTTATTTAGTCTTTAAAAATATGTTTAGGAAACCGCAATATTTGATAAGATTGAAATAAGGAAAGGTTATGGGATCAGAGATGAATAAGTCCACAGTGTGAGTCAGAGAAGTTGCTGCAAAACGAAAAAAAGTGCCGATTGAGAAGGAGACTCTGAAGGTCTCTATCAGCTCAGTATCATCTTGAGGGGAGTTTGCTGGACCTGGTGAGGACTTTGCAAAGCTTTCCCTTTGCAATGAGCCTATATAAGAATATTTTGAATATTATCTGAAATTATGTGTGGCTTACTGCAGCTGATTTAAATTTGTTTTATCAGTGGCCAGTTGTGTTGGAAAAGAACTGGGTAGAACTTTTGAATTTCTCCACAGCCTTTGTTCGCTTTTTCCACACTTCTTTGACTTCTTTCTTTAAGGACAATTTTGGGTGTGAGCTGCATGGAAAGGAGAATGAGTCTTTCAGGATTTCTCATCTCTACTTTTGTAAAAGAGATTTTTTTTTTTTTTTTGAGGCTAGATTTCACTTTTGTAGTTCAGGTTGGCCCTGAGATCAGTCTTGAACTCACAGTAATCCTCCTGCCTCTGATTCCCAAGTGCTGAAATTTCAGGTATGATCTACTGCGCTTGGCACTGTGGTGTGTGGTTCTGATTGCTGGTGAGAACGAGATTTTTGAAAAATTCAATTATATCTGTATATTCCTCTGATGGAGCAGAGTGAATGGAGGATAATGTGTAGTCAAGCACACAGATATATAATGAAAATTATAAAAGTGATGTGCAGAGTCAATGTCCAGCATAATGTACAGGTCACCAAAGAACACAGTTTTCAGAAGACTAGACCAGCTGTATTAAATTTGGAGAACATTTATTTTTCCAATAAAGACTGATTTTTTTAAAAAAATAAGTTGAACAGTTTGTTTAGATAGGGTTAGACGAATGTGCACTCAGTAAGCTGTTAGGTATTCTGTGGGAAAAAAGAGTATAATCTATGACTTGTGCATAAAGGATCTTTTCAACCAGTTCTGAAAACAGGAAAACCCATTCTATGATGCTTTGCTTTGCTGTTTAAGTGTCTAGTGAGTGGTGGTGCATTAGTTACCCAAAGAGGACTCTGCTCAACAAGAGAGCTCTGACAAGAAGATCAGACTGTATGCTGAGAAATGAAGGCTGTAAAGATTATGGGAGATTTTCCAAGGGAAGTGTATCTTCTTCATTCAGGCAGAAACTAGAGAAGTGAGGAATTCCAGCAGCAGAGGAGTTGGCAAGAAGAGCAGGATTCATGACCTCCTACATCTTCTCTATCAGTAATTCTCATGAATTTCCAGCTTTGTCTGTGCAAAGATAAGAACTTGCATTCTTTTGCAGTGTGGTCTTATGTATCTGATATATGTCATAATTTATAGTGTCTAAGAAATCTGAAAATACAGCCATGTGAGGTTTACAGTAAATCTACCATGTTTGTAAGAAATTTGCATATTTTTGTGTATCTACACTGTAGTACTATCAAATACTAGTATATTTTTCAAAATTGACAATATTATGAATGATGTACTAACCAGACACGTAAATATAATCCAGATTTTAAAAGCCCAATAAGCTTTATATAACCATTACAAAATATTTTAATAGAAACTTTCATTTTTAATTTGCTTAATTCTTCATTGCTCTTCAGTTATCATAAAAAATAGTATGTTGCTGTTGCTTGGAATTATGGTTTTCTTTCTCCTGCTTCAGTTTTTCACTCAGTATTAGAATCCTTGGTTTGGCAAGATCTTTTAGACTCCAGAAAGTGAAAATCATGCATAAAGAAATTTATTCAGTTCACAATGAGGGAACGTCTATTTTTAAATGCTGTCTCTACTATTATACCTAGGAAAATGCAGCCCTCTTATTTTAAAGCACAGTACATATTAATAAATTTATGTATATTATTTAGCATGTTCTGTGGCAACATGGAGCCATTGGTCAGAAGCCTAATTCCGGATAATTTTGGTTTGTCAATTATCACTACCTTCCTTCTAACTGGTGTTACCTTTCTCCTTAATTATAGATGACATTTCCTATTTTCCCCACTCATAAGAGAAACTCCTACAATCCATTGTTTTATGCTGTGGCATAGGAAATGTCTTAAAATCCAACTCTGTCCAAATGCTTTATTGGCTTTTGAAAGTCTGTTGTTTGAATTTCTTAACAAGACATGGGAAAATTTTCACAACAGGAGGCAGCATCTCTTTTATGATCTTATTTACTAGTACAGCAAGTTTTCAGATAAACTGGCACATGAGACTATGTAGCTGTAACTAACTACGTCTTGTGATTGTTATTTAAATATATGTAAGCATGTGGTATTGTTGCAGCTAAGTGAAACGGTTCAGTATTATAGTCAAATGTTACAGCCAAATATTATGACTCTCTGAAGGTTTCCGGTAGCCAAGAAGTTCAGCAGCACTTAGAGAGACAGAGGAATTCTTTACTATGCCAGTGGACATACTGTGAAGTTCATACTGTGAAGCTTGGGCCCTGAATAACAATGAAAGCAGTCTTCTATAGATATCCTCTAGGCATGGAAGGTGGTCCCAGCTACTGGGCCAGCATGCTTGTTGGAGCTGATGGGCAGAGTTAACAAAAACTCTTAAAATCTTAGATAGAAACCTTATACAGCATGAACAATTCCATTGTTTTACAGCACAAACAGTTACATTGCTTGAACAAAACATTTTGATACCTTGAGCAGAAACATTGCAATGGTACAAATAGTTATCTCACTTGAACAGAAAAACTCATGGCAAAACATGGGGCAGAGGTGGCTTGGCAACAAACAAAGACCTGTCCTATTGTGCATTAATTCTTTACCAGGTAACTGTTCCCTACAGCAGGAACTCAGTCTTTTTATCTTGCAATGTCTGTGCTTTTAGGTCAACATCAAATGTCTTTGATCATGAAAGTTTTTTGTCTTCTAGACTCTCATTATCCATTATGCTTCAAAATATATATGTCATTCTTGGTTCTGAGTTATAAACTTTGTATGTATTATTCTTGTCTATCTTTCAGCACTTTATGCAGAAATATTTAATAAGTCTTTGGGCGTGTATTCCATTGCTATTTTACAAAGAACTTTAAAACAGAATACAGCAAGATCCAGGTATTTGTGTTAGTAAAGTTTATATGGAATTGAATAGACCAAGAGCTAACCAGACAGACATGAAATAATCTGATATGTGATCATAAGAGAATATATGATAATATTATAATAAAAGGCAGAAAATTATCCAAATCTGCCTATGAGTATGAGAGAGGTCCTCTTAATAACAGGTTAAATAAACTGAATCTTGAAAGGTGAAGAGAAATTTATTAGATAGGTGAAATGAGCAAAAAGCTTCTAGGATATAAATGGATGTGATTAGAAAATTAGTTTGTATGGACATAAGCAATTCAGTAATTTTTGGTTCAGAATACAAAACAAAGAGTAAAAATCTTGTCTTACAAAGCTACTTGAGTCTTACCTTGAGTGTAAAGGACAGGAAGAACTAAAGCATACAAGCTGACTAGTGGTTTGATTCAGGATTTTAGTGTGGTGTGTGAGACAATAAAAAAGGAGTAAAGTTGGATGATTGTTTCCATGGTTTAAATGAGACATTCATAAATAATAATCCAGAGCAGTGGCCTTGGATATGGAGAGTAGGAGATACAGTAGATGATGGAAAGGAGTTTCCAGGAGAAATAATAAAGTCTACTATCTTACTAACTGAAGGCAGGAAAGAGAAAAAGGTTGGGATCACTGTCCAGTTTTGTTAATGAGTGAAGCAAGTATTTCATTCACCAACTCAAGTCATTTCATATGGGTGTAAAACTGGCCTTCAACACCTTGAACAATAAAAGAGATACCGCATATTTAGCTCAAAATAGAATGTAGTGATAGCTATGTAAAGAGAAATACAGTATTAATGCTTTGTTCCCATTTTACTGTTGAGAGATCATCTTTGTTGTGACAGACAAGCTGAGTTGTTAACTTGAGTTGCCTGAGAACCACCTGTGGGATTAGAAAGCTTGCTTCATTGCATCTGTGCAGGTCATGGCCATGTGACATAGAGTGTTACTGTCTAATCCCTGGCCCTTGCTTCTCTGGCACTGTTCCTCTCTCTCCTTCCCGGCCGCCATGAGGTTAGCAGCTTGGTTTTATCACATTCTTTTGCCAGGATGTTTCTGTCTCAGTGTCACAGACTGTGAACTGGAAACCTCTGCTCTAAAACCATGAGCAATAATAAACCCTTCCTAATTTAAGTAGCTTATGTCAGGTATTTGTTCATACTGAGAAGAAACTACTACATAATATACATTATATAAAATATATAATAAATACATTATATATTATTCATATAATAAATATATGATATTTAATAAATATATGTATATAATATATCGTGTATATTATGCATATATAGTATATATACATAATAATATTGATATACTGTGCATATATTGTTAGTGGAATGATCTGTCAAAAGCAACAGAGAATAAATGAATTTCTCTGAAAATGAATGAATTCGATAGAATTTCATTTTCAAATTGTAGGTACTTGGAAAAGAGGTGATGGAACAGTTTTGGGATGAAAGCCAGCTTTTAGGTGAAAATATGAGAATTTTTTTTCCCATGTGAATTAAAAGAAGTGGGTCATCCACTGTGCTGTGCTGACAGGAAGAGAGCTTTGAATATTTGGGTACATATTTTTTAAAAAATATTTATTTCTGTGGATGTGGAGAAGGACTTCCAGGTACACATGGTAGGATGTCTGCACAGTGTTCAAAGTATTTTATGAAGGGTCGAGACAGAGCACAAATGGGGCAGACAACATGATAGTTCAATGCAGTCTTGAGGTTAACTTTAGCTGTGTAAAATTGTAGAATATGAGCAAAGTACATTGAGATGATATTATGAAAGTTTGGAAGTAGTGAACTGTGAACATAAAACATGGGAATTCAGGGGTAAATTTGATTGCTCAAATGTGGGTAGGAAGTTTGGGAAACTGAGAATGTCTTCTGGATTAATCTATGCCCTGTTGTCAAACCTCGATGTGGATGAGAATTATCAGGGACATAACAACTGGGTCCAATGCCCAAAATTTCAGATTCTCAGGAGGTCAGTGCTGAGAGATGAGAATTCACACATATAAGGAATCTCTGGAGGATAGTTGTATTGCTGTTACGGGGACCACTCCTTAATAAAGACACCACTTCAGTGTCCACAGAACCAGTGAACACTGCTATTCATATGGTGAGAAACCAGGAAAAAATTTAAAAGCCACTAGCATAATTTTAAAGCCAGTAACATAATGAAAATGATAAAACTGTACTTAAACCAATATTTAGAAGATGGTTTAGAGAGGAAAGAGACGGTAAGACCAGTGAAGAGGATGATGCCTTAGCTTAAACAGAAAAAAGGAAGGAAAAGGCAGATATCTAACTGGAACTGACAGGTTGCAAATCAGGAAAATCAGTGATGCATTGAAGCATTTTAGCTTGAAGAGTGAAGTTCTCTTTCAGTGGCACTGCAGAGAAAAATTCACTCCCTACCACTCAGCTATGCAAAGAAAATACAGTTATTTATTCCCTAATTGATCCAACCACATATAAATTCTGTAATTGCTCTCACTCTCTCTTCAGCCCTCTCTCCAGTAAGTAGCCAGGGGTGACTGAAAACTAAATTGCTTATTAATGATAATGAGCCTGTGGGGGGAAAAACCTACTTCAAGAAGCTTAACCTTTTTCCAGGCGAATGCTCAGTGTTTGCCACATTCACCTTCTTTCTCCTTCTAAAAGATGTCACTTTGCTATGAGGAGGAATGGAAGCTGCAGTGATCCGAGGTCTCTCAGTGTCACGTGTGTTACCACTCCTACCTCCACTTATAACTGTATGTCGTTGAAAAGGTGGTTTACCATCCGCCACTGCCCGTGGTCATTGGGGTTGGCATCCCCAATTTTCCTTTCCTTTTAACACAAGTGATCCTTAGTCCAGTTTCTTCCAGAATTTCATAATTCTAGCTGCAAATCAGGTGGAAACTCCCATTACCCTCTGTACCATGCATTGATCACAGACAATCAGCAATCTAGCCCCCGCTGTCCATCCAGGAATCTTTTCCCAAACACCTGTAACTCATTCTGTGCCACACAGGGCCCAGACTGCAGCCAATGAGAAGCTGAATTTGGAAGGTCAACAACCCACCTCAGGCATTTCCTGGAAGTTCCAGTTACAACCTTCTCAAATGTTTTGTTCTAACTCTTCATCTTTATAAAGGAGATAAAAACACAACTTGTTCTTTCACTGTGCCTTTTCTCATCACATTCAAATGAGACAAAAAGGGCTTCACTCTTTCTATTAAGGTCAAGAGGAAATTCCCCTTATCATATAAATATAAATAATTTAATTCTTCAAGTAATTCTTTGGGTTATCTGACCATTTAATTAAAGCCTCAAACAATCAGTTAATTAAAAGCTGTTGCCTTGGCTAGAATGTATTTGGGCTAATTGGAGTGGCTTGACAGTCATGGGTTTTGGTTTTGGATATTTTGAATGTCAGGCTGGTTTACTATTTTGCTAATGACACTGGAATGAATTCAGTGTTTAATACTTTTGACATTCAGAGTCTGCAGATTGAATTTTATGTGGTTAAATTATAGATAATGACAGAGTATCTTAGAAATGGTTCTATTTATTTATTACAAAACCAGTGCGTTTTCAGATTACATCCAAATTGATCTACAGAAGAGTGGATTTGTAATTTCTTCCACTCATGTTTGAAGTTTACCTTTTTGATTTAGTAGGAGATTTGAGTGGTGGTCTGACGTGACCAGGTCTTTCCAACTGTGATCTCTTGGATTCCTTCACTTTCCACATCAGGCCTGGATTCTGCACTATATCCTGTTTTCCCTTCTTCCTCGTCAGCCACATAAAACATTTCTCTTGGATTCTCCATTCTCTACATATTAGAGTTCTCCTGAGCTCCATGCTGAGTTTTGTCCCAATTTATTCTCACTCTTAAAAAGTTCATCCAATTCTGCAGGTTAAATACTGTCATGATTTGTGTCTAGATGTGCCCCCAAGGCCTCGTGAGGCCATAGGTGGCTTTTTCAGAGTTGTCCAAATCTAGAGTGTGTGATACTGGGATTAAAGGCATGATATTGCTAAATCAGTGCATTGACTGGTTTGGCACCACCCTAAGCCAGTGGTCTGGATAAGATAGGGGGACAGAGAGATGTGGTTAAGGTTCTCTTATTTCTTTTTCTACCCTGTGGTTGTCATGAACTACTCCCCTCTGTGAAGTTCATATGCCAAGCCACCCTCCCTTGGAACCGGTTGAACACGAACTGAAACCTCTACAAATTGTGACCTAAATGAAACTTTCCCCCTTTAACTTTGGGTATATTTTGTCTCAGCAATAAGAAAAGTAATTTTGACAAATCCTGTTTGTGTAAGCCACTACCCAAATCATCAATGAGCAGATGACTCACATTTTTTGTATCCTTAGCTCTGTCTCTGAACTCTGAACTCTTCAGTTTACTTGACATTGCTGGTGAGTTTACAGCAGATCTCCAATCCAAAATATCCAGGACAGAATTCTTCATCAGTTTCTCTATAACTTAAAGCATCTCCTCCAAGTCTTCCATTTTCAGCAACTGAAGACATCATTAACTCTAGCCTAATAGTTATGCTATTCGCTCCATCCTCAAAATCTCTGTTAAGTCACATCAGATTCTCTACACCTGTTTCTCTTTAGGCCTGACCTGTAGCAATAAACTCCAAATAGGTCTCTCTGCCTCCGTTCATACTAGTCTCCAATTTGTGCTTCACAAACCCAAATTGGATGATTTCACTGATTTGATAAAAGTTTTCCTGAGCCTTTTACAGCATTTGAAAAACTCATCATGATTGCTATGCTTTATAACTTTGCATGATGTATATACATAGCTCAACTCCAACTCCAATCCCATCTATACCTCTCTCTATCATAATCCTATTCTCCTGGCGATCACGTTCCTTATTACTTTGCCATTTGGCCTCTCCACCAGGGCATCAGCTTTTCTCTGTCTGGAGAGTTATTCTTCAGCTGTACACATGGGTTTGTCTTTCCCAGGTTCGTTTATGGTTTGATGTCTTTACTTGGGGCTTGTGTCCTTAGCAGTCTATACTGTTTCCATGCCTTTATCTTTTCTTCTCCATTTAACCCCTTGTAGCCAGTCAGTGATTAGAGGCATTGTCTGGCATTGTCTGAAATGCAAAATCTAACTGAGATGGTGCAGCATTTCCATCCTGATGCTTGCAGCATCGTTCTGTATTCCAGGGTACTTTTGGTCATTCTTTATCAATTCATGACACAACATTCTGATTTATTTAATCAGACATCTCTCTAGGCATTGGCTGTATAGCAGGGGAAAAGACACAAGAAAATGGAAACTGAATTCCAGCAAAATTTGCATACTCATGAAGAGGTCTATCCTTTTTACAGAATGGAAAATAAACTAAGAAGGAGGAGAAAATAGAACTCTTGTGAGAAATTATTCTTGGTCAGAATGTAGAACAGTTGGGGAAATGTTATCATAGCTTCTTAAAAATTAAACCAAGAATGAACACATAATTCAGCAATTCTTCTTACTATTATGTATCTAAACTTTGAAAATAAAGACTCGGCTAAAAATGTGTTCATTCATGTTCATAACCACATTTTTCACAGCCACCACAAACAGCGGTAGAATGATCCCCATGTACATGGATGAATGAATGGCTAAATAAAATATGATGGATGTATGTAGTAGAATATTACTCAGAATTTCCCTTAAAAATTAAAAATATGTACTATTTATGCTACAATCTGAATATACTTAATACCATCAAACTGTACAATTTAAAGGGTTAAGATGTTAGATCTTAATATTATGTACATTACTATAAATTTATAAATAAAAATGCCACCACAGTCAAGCCATCCTCTCAGAGTGACTATTATCAAAAGTTGACAGAAGTGGAGGAGGAGAAAGATGAGGAAAAGACAAGTGTCAGGGAAGATGTGGAGAAATGGAAACCCTTGCAATGCTATCCAGGAGGATGGAAAACGAATGGTACATTCACTGTGGAAAATATGATGGAATTTTTATGGGTCTGTTCGTCCTCCTAAAACCAAACACCTTATATCAAAAGAGGATCCAGTAAAATGGAACTCAGAAATACTTTCTCAGGTAGAAGCTGAGCTAGTGTCCACTTCCTCTTCTGAGAGGTCTGATGTGACATCACATACTAGTTTTACTTACATTTTTCTATGAATAGTGATATTGCACATTGAGTAGGATCCTATTCAGTCTTTCAAAGAAGGACCTTTGTCAATTTATGACAAACCTTAAGAACATTAGGCTGATGAAAGATAGATAACTATAGAAAGATATAGAAAGATATATACTGATATAGAAAGATAAATACTGAATGGAGCCACCTATGTGAAATCTTCAAAATGGTGAAATTCATTGACTCACAGAATAAATGTGGTTGCAAACTCTGGGTGAAAAAGAATAGAGAGTTACTCATTTTGGAGGATAATATTTCTATTAAGCTAGATGAATTAATTCTAAATATCTTCTGATCTTTAGGCAACAAGACTGCTTTGAGGACTTGAAAATTTCCTAGAGTAGATCTCCTGTACTTTGGTTCATTGACAGTGCAGTGCTGCATACAGGTCAGGGTCTGGCAATGATCATGAGTGCTTCAGTTCCCTTCATTGATTAGAAACTGAAGGTGATATTGTAAAATAGCCCACAGGTTTCGCACCTCTTTCTTGCCATCTCCAAAACTTTGTAGAACACTTTTCCTTGAAGTTAAAAGAACCTGTAACTTGCTTCCAAAAAGAGAATGTAGAAAAGAAGGCAACATTTTGAATTTGATTAAGACCCCTAATAATTTAACTTTGTATTGACTGAAGAATTGTTCTAAGTAATCCCTATATTCACTGAACTTAAAGCCTTCAAAGCCTGTGGCTGGGTGCAAGTGTTTTGCGGATCCTGTGACGTATAAAGCTTCACAGAAACTAATGCTCACTATGAACTGAGGGTGCTTGGAAACAGATCTGTCCCCTAATCTCCAGAGCATGTCACAACCCCCTAACACCTGATCTCAGCCTCAGGAGATGCTGAGTAGGTAGCTCAGATGAGGTTCACCTGGGTGTCTGACCTACAGATATCGTGACTTCATAAATACATTATCTTAATAATTCTCTTCTTCTTCTTCTTCTTCTTCTTCTTCTTCTTCTTCTTCTTCTTCTTCTTCTTCTTCTTCTTCTTCTTCTTCTTCTTCTTTCTTCTCTTGTTTTTCTTCTTCTTGTTCTTGTTCTTGTTCTTGTTCTTCGTGTTCTTTTTTTTGTCTTGTTCTTGATCTTGTTGTTGTTGTTGTTGTTGTTGTTCTTCTTCTTCTTCTTGTTCTTCTTCTTGTTCTTCTTCTTCTTCTTCTTCTTCTTCTTCTTCTTCTTCTTCTTCCTCTTCCTCTTCTTCAGACAAGGTATCCCTTTGTTCATAGGGCTGACACAGCTCACCATGCAGCGCTGGCCAACCTTGAATTCACAGCAATCCTCCTTCCTCTTTCTCCTGAGTGCTAGAATTACAGGTGTGAGACATCATGTCCAGCACTGTGGTATGTTGTACTGATTGCTGATGGGCATGAGTCACCATGCCTGACATTGTGTTGTGTGATTACTGGGGATCGAATGCAAGGCCTTGCACTTGCAAGCCAGGTGCCAGGACCACTGAGCTAAATCCCCAGGCCCAGTAATTCTTTCTGTGTCCATTAGATGGTATAATTACATTTGTTTCTTATATGTAAAATGCATTACCATCTGGACAAAGATTTTAAAAAGAATTAATGATTTTGACCAGTTCAAACAAATAGATGTTTACCATTCAATAAACTAACATTTGGATGGATGATTAGAATTTCTTTATAATTGGATGTTGGAATAATGTATATATATAGCACTTGAAGCTAGAGCAAATTATAAGCATATAATATGATAATTTGATATAAGGTCTTTATAAGCTAGTACCTATGTGTATTAGATAGAATTTATATTTTCATATACCACAGATTAATATATACTTGAAGAGTTATGTCTTTCAGTGAATTCCAATTACATTTTTATATCTCAGAAGTAAAACATTTTTTATCTTTTAGTAGACATACTTTTGTTCTTAGATTCCTATTATTGTTTGCAACAATAGGAAAAGTCACATTAAAAGAGAAAGGGTTAGAGATTCATTTTGGCAAGAGTAAAGACCTTCTTGATTTTAGTTTAGAAGCTTCTGGTCTGACAAGATAATAAAATCTTGACTTTGGTATTCAGAAACACAATTAAACTTTTACATATGGACTGATTACTTTAGAAAATAAAAGATTTCATATAATAAAATATTCCCAAGAAAAATTCACACATATTAACACAAAAATTGTGCTTTTAAAGATATTTTTGGTAAACTGGGCAAGTAAATGATATTTTGTAAATCATAATTTTAGTAAAAAATTTCCTTATAGAGAGGCAGACATCATGGCAATTAAGGACAAAGAAAATATTAGAGAAATAATTCCCTTTGGAAAGAATTGTGTTTCTAATCAACTTCCTAACTCAATTTGGTATAAACTTTTGATGCATAAATCAAATTTCTTTTATTAAGAAATGTATATTGTGTATTTATTTTAAAACTGAAAACTCTCACTGATCCAATAAAGTTTTGGTTTATGTGTTTATACATTGCTCTGGAATAAATGATCAGTTGCATATTAGAATACAGCCTATTTTGGTCCCTGTTGTCCACACAACCAACCCAGGTATGTGCTGGGTTTGTAGGAGAGGTGCCCTAAAAATTGGAATGTGGTGGGATCCAGGTGAGAAACAGTGGAACAGGAATATGCTATTCAGAAAACTAGGTGCTATCAATTACTAAGTAATTTGCCTCTTCAGGTGTTTTTTTTTAAAAAAATCAAGACTAAAATTGATCATTGCAGTGAATATTTCAATTTGTAAATGCTTCCTATGTGTGCTGCTCTAAGGAGAGATGCTCTCCTACTAGAGGAGAAAAACATTTTTGCTTTTGTTTCCATTGAAGGTCACCTCGGGCAACTGAAAGCAAAGCATTTCTATGCATCCAGATTTGTTTATTATTATTATTTTTTTGCCTTGAATTTTTATAGCAGAAGAAAAGCACCAGCTCCCCACTGTTTCTTCTTCCAGCAGGTCCAGCTGCCTGTAGGTGGTCTACATCATTGTAAGAGCAAAGACTTCTAATGTAGAAACAAGTTGACTCTAGTCTTCCGAATGTGAGTTCCTAAACCGGACTTGCAGATACAGGGCCAAACTCTTCTTTGCAAAGTTTCTCTTTTTAATTACTAGTGACACTCTCTGTTAGTAAAATTGTTCTCTGTTAAAATTATACTTACATTTCTAAATTACTTTTTATTTTTTCTTTAGTGTTGCAATTCAAAGGGCAGTGACTATTCCCTAAACTGAGAGTTTGGTATCTTATAGTTTATTCAATATGGAAATGACAGAGTATGGTGACTTCATTTTCTAAGAAGTAGATGAAAATTTTTAATCAAATAATCTATGATATATAATGTGGGGTTGATGTTTAATAATTAACACAAAAATGAAAATGTAAAACTTATTTAGTTTGTATTATTGGAAGTACTGATTGTTCTGGGAATGAACTGATATACTTTATTATTTGTGCTATCTTTTTAAATGGCACTTCTATCTTTAATACATTTTATTTAGCAGTAGTAAGAGACATTTTGTGTTCCAGGAATCATGCTATGTCCTGGGCATTGAAAGATAAGTATGATGTACCTGATACAGCCTAATGGAGGAAAAGATGGTGTGGTCTAAGCAAACTAAATGAAGTACAAAGACCTGATAAGACACACTGTTTTAATGGAGTTTGTGTCCTGATGTGGAAATGAGTGAACTGGATGGCTCCCTCCCTAGCAGTTCATCACATCCGTCCACTTTGTTGGCTGGTTGCCTTTCAGTCTGTAGCTGACTAAGCCTGCGTTATTATTAGAGATGAGAAAGAAGGACGTTGAGGCGGTGGGCCACTCTCAGCCCAGCCCAGCCCTCCCCTCATTTCCTAACTGTGTGATCTCAGGTGAGAGTGATGGGATCATGGTGCCTCCTGGCTCCAGGGCAACATCAGGAATGCAACCACACCTGACTCATGTGTGCTGAAGGTGGAAGAGACGACAGCTGTAAATAACACAGTATGTTCCTTGATAGGTGTGCTTTGAGTCCGGGACAGCAAATCCCATGTAAATGTTACATGCAGAAAGAAAATGCCCAGATCACGAATACTTTAGAGTATTTTTATAAATACAAACAACCCACTTTTAACACAGAGTTGAAAAACAAAAGAATCAAGCATTTATTAATACTATAGTAGCCAGTGGAGAAATTAATAGTATTTCATTTTTAAGGGATGTAAACCTTATGTATTGCAAACATATGAAAAATGATGGGAAGAAGAAGAGAGAGAGAGATTTTGTAACATGCTATATTTTCTAACATGCTAAGTTTTTAGCCTGATGGACAGCCTGGTTGGAATTTACACTAGCAAACTGATAAGACTTCAGATGCTAAAAACAAGGCTGATATGAATGCATATTGTAATAAAGACCTCACTAGGAATTATATTAGTGGCCATGCATGTTACATATATAAGTTAAAAAAAAAGTGTCTGTATTTATTTTGTATGAGAGGCTGAATGCAAAGATGGCAGATGGATTGATCTTATGGATGACAAGGCCATTCCATTCAGCATTCAGGCTGTGGTATCAGTACTGCTTGGTGTTTTTATTTAATTATTGCAAGCATAAAGTAAAACAAAAAAAATTGAAAAAATGTGGAGATGAGACAGAAAAAAACTACATATTAACTTGGGTAAAAGGACTTGTACTTCTTGAAATGATTAATGCTGTTAAAAAGAAAGAGCTGTGAACCTGGAGAAGAAAAAAGTTTTCTTAAAGGCATATCAGGAGTCAGCAAGATCCCACCCATTGTGTGGGCTCCAGGGTGGAAACTGTAGACCTGGGGCCTTGAGAATAGCCACCTAGGGAATGGTTTCCTGTGGCTTGTTTTGCCGTGTTCAGCCATTCCAGTACTCACAGGTTGCTGAATTCTTGGCCCAGGAGGTCCAGCTGCAGCTTGACCTAGAGACGAATGTTGGTGTAACTCACATGATGCTACTTACATGGGCACACAGAAGGGACCACAGAAAGTCAAGTGCAGATTCAAAGGCCTGAGGGGGCAGGAAAATACTGTGTGATTGGATCACAGTCTCTTCCAGGAACCTCTGGAAAGGGAGCAGGTGGAGCTGCAGGAATGAGAATAAGACTTTAGTGGAGACCTAAGGAAATTGAAGATGCTGGGAATGTGGAGAGTCTCCTGAGGAAAGCCACAGGCAACAACAGGAGCCGACCCACAGCAGAAGCCTTGGGGGCTGAAGAGAGCAAGACTGTGAGTCCTGGATGACCCAGGGTTCTGAAGCTCATGTTTCACCACTATGTGTCCCAAATGCTTTACATTGAGCATGGGACTGAATGTTTGCTCTGCTGGGTTTCAGTTTTGTCTTGGTCATATCCTGTTCCTTCTCCATATCCCTCCCTTTTGAGAGCGAAGGTCTACCCCATGCCATAGCACGCTGAAATTATGTAAGTTGCTTGTTTATTGATATGGGAGCTCACAAATAGGAGGGGCCTTGAGCCTCAGAATATTTACTGAACAATGTTCATTAACTTCCTAATACATATGAAAAGGATGGATACGAGGAATGTAGACATTATTCATTCATCTATCAAAATTGTGAGCCCATTTTTAAACCACTTATTTATATATATTTTATGAAATAACCTCAATAAATTATGTTAGAGGATTGAAAAAATCCATGCTTATGTCTTGTTTTCCTAAATAGTGAGCTTATCAGGAGCTCAATTTTATCATCCCATTTAGTACTTATATTTTGGAAATAAGGAAGCCATGACAAGAATATAAACAGGAAATGGCATCGCCAGATTATGCGTGATGGTGTCCAATTTCCTTGTTCAATTTCCATTTGGGACAAATATACAAAATTAGGTGAGCAACAAGTGCAATATCTCAGGAGTTTAATTTCATTGTTATTTACTACTTGAGTACAGGGCAAGTGCATCCTGGCTTGGAATCAAGTTTACTTACTAAAGGACCAAGGAAAGCTGAGCTTCCAGTGCACAGGTATCTCCAGAATCATCCTTCCAAGGGGCAGGAACATGAGAACCTAAGTAGTGCCTCTGAAGTTTCTACTCAGTACTAGCCCCTGGGACTTCCACTGACTTTTTACCAGTCCAAATATCAGTGACCCCAGATAACACATGGGGCTCAAAGGTCAAGTGAGTTCCAGAGAAGCAGAGCAAAGCATATCCCTGTACTACTCTGGACCACTTTTACAAATATGTGCATTCAGGGAAGTAATTTAAGAGTGTTAAGTAATTTCTAATAATATATCAATCTCGGGTAAGTTTACAAATCTTTTAAATTTTAGTAAAGCTTTTTTTTTTTTTTTTCCTGTAGAAGGGAAAGGAGTTCCGCTGTGTGTTTCTCTGTAACTCATTGATAGATTTGTGGTCATTTTAGTTCTGTGCAGATTTGAGTGTATTAATAAAACAAAATGGCTAAAAGTCAAAAGCTTAGTACTGAAACTACTCTTGTCCATGTCTCCAGTTTCTTTTAATCTTCTTTTCAATTGAATGAAGAGCAATTCTCAGGAAAATGGAGCACAGACATCTAGGCTGATCTTATGCCTCAGCCTTGACCTGAGGAAAGGACATTGTTTAAAATAGACTTTCTTTATCAATTTTTAATTTTCACTGTTGTCTGCTTCTCTCTTTATTTATGCATCTATTTGTGAATTAAGAAAATGCATTAAAGGAAAGCATTGGAACAGTGTAACCCATGTTTTCAGTAAATCCTTGATTTTTTTTAAAAAAAAATATTCTCCCTCCTTGTACATTTTAAAACAGAAAATTGTATATACAAATCAAAACATGACCACTTTCAGATTTATGATATAACTGAAATTCTAAAATTAACATTTAATTGTGAATAATGGAGTAAATCCTTCTATGTGGTATGAAAAAACTGAAGAAAAATGATGACTGGTAAGATGACTATTGTACAAAAGATCTATACAGTATTAAACTATGGAACTTCCTATGCTGCATGGTTCAGGGTCCATTTTATTATGAGCTATGACCTGAACTGCAATACTGAAAAGTCACAAAATCACATTTTCACATTAGATCTTCTCTAAATTTCTTTTTTTTTTATGTTTAATTTTGTGAAGTGTATTATGAGTTCTCACATTATGTCGGGACAAGCCATTGTTAAGTGTACTTGCTTTTGCTTAAAAAGAGATAGTACATAATACATACATTTCAGTTTGTGAGATCTTCTCTAAATTTCTGGTAGAATTCAACAGTGAAACCATGAGGACCTCAAAGAAGATCTAATGCCACTACTCTTCAAACTCTTCCATCTAATTGAAAGGAAAGCAATACTTCCAAAATCATTCCTGAAAGCAAGTATTATCC
>PVIR01026097.1:0-24262 GCA_004026965.1 Petromus typicus | reverse complement strand
CTGTTCCTCAGACAAAGGGTTATCATCTAGAATATATAAAGAGTTGAAAAAAATCAGGCCACCCAAATTTAAAGATTCAGTTCAGAAATGGGCATCTGAAATGAACAGATATTTTTCAGAGGAAGAAATAAGAGCAGCTAAGAAGCATATGAAGAAATGCTCAACATCATTAGTCATTTGAGAGATGCAGATGAAAACAACACTGAGATTTCAGCTCACTCCACGTAGAATGGTTGCCATTTCAGAATCAGCCAGCAGCAAACGTTGGCGAGGCTGCGGAGAAGGAACCCTTCTCCACTGTTGGTGGGACTGTAGACTCGTACTACCCCTATGGAGATCAGTGTGGAGATTTCTCAAAGAGCTAGGATTGGAGGTCCCATTTGACTTGGCCATCGCTCTGCGAGGTATATACACACAAGAATTAAAAGACTCATATCACAGTGACATATGTGCACCCATGTTTATATCAGCCCAGTTTGTGATTGCTACATCTTGGAAACCACCCAAGTGTCCATCAACTGGAGACTGGATAAAAAAGCTGTAGTTCTTCTACAGAATGGAGTACTACTCTGCCATAAAAAAATGATAAGTTTGAATCATTTCTACTTAAATGGATATACCTTGAGGATATCATCATAAGTGAAATAAGTAGGTCACAGATAGGTAAATATCACATCTTTTCTCTGGTATGAGAAAATAAAGATGTAAATGAGTTCTAGAATTGTATGTTATATATTGTGAAATAGAAAATACTCAAAGCGAAATAGGGTGAAGGGGGAAAATGTTGAGATTATAACAAAAAAGAAAGGAAACAAATTTTATGTATATTGGAGGGTGGTAGGGTGGGTAGGGCTATTGGAAAAAATGAGAAGTTGTGTCTTATACTGGTACAAATCCCCATTGTGGAGTGCAGTCATGATGCCTATATGTAATGTACCAATAAAGATTTCAATAAAAAAAAGAAACATAGCTTATGTATATGGAGGTGAGGAATTTGGGCAGCAGAGGTATGGGAAAAATGAGAGATCATATCATATGCTAGTATGAATTCTCAGTGTTGACTGTGATCACATGTATATAAAATGTACCACTAAAATAAATATTTAAAAATTTAAAATGAGACACAAAATTTGAGTTTCTCTGTCTCTCTCTACCTCTCTTTATTTCTTTTGCTTCACCTCCAGGACTAGTGAACTACATATAAAGACAATGATTTCACAAGATATCCACTGTTGGTTTTTTAGTTGCTCAGATTATTACATTTAAAAAATATAGAAAATGCTCAATGTAAAATAAGGTGAAAGGGGACAATGTTGAGATTGTAACAAAAAAGTAAGGAAACAAATTTTATGTATATGGGGGGGTTGTAGGGTGGGTAGGGCTATGGGAAAAAATGAGAATTAAGTTGTGTCTTATACTGGTACAAATTCCCATTATGGAGTGCAATCATGATGTGTATATTTAATGTACCAATAAAGATTAAAAAAATATTCTTCCATTGCTAACTGTGTAAAAGATTGTAAAAATATAAAATATATAAAACTCAATCAGAAATTTTTATTGTAAAAAAACAGCTATTATCATACAAACTCAGCCCACTGTCTCAAGAATTGGAATAATAAAATCATAGACAAAATAGTTTAATGGGAAAGTGTTTCTTGAACATAAAAGAACAGAAAGAAAGGCTCCCAGGTGGGCAGGTCCAGGAAGTGTTGTTCTGGGGTGTTTTCTTCATCTTGGTTTTTATGGTTAAGCAAAGCATAGGACTTTGTTTAATTATGTAGTGATCACCCACCTTGTGTGACTCTGTATGTTCAGAGCATCCAGTTAGGGTTATGGTTTGCAATGTGGAGTTTTAAAGAAATCAATCACTCAGCTGGCCCAGTTGAAAGGAAACCTGTTCCTCTGCAGTTTTAATTTCTCCAAAATCCAGCCTGGAAGTAAGGAGTTGTTAATTAATTTAGCATTATTGCTCCTAACTGAGAATTAGGGATCTTATCTTCACTACTTATCATTTTTTTCCCTATGTTTGCTTTTACATTTCTAGTTTAATTAGATGCATGGTGTATATCAGCTCTTAAACTGGTGTATGTGTTATTTTCTTTGTAACCTTTTACTCTGTCTCAAGCCCTGTTCTTGAATGGGTGCTTATTCGTAAGTTAATTAGCTAAAATGTTCTTTCCAATGATTGAATAAAAGATGCTTTAAAATTGGAAATATATTTAATTCAGTCAAATGATTTTTCAAAATAAATCAAAATGAGCTGAGGGTCTGTTTTAACCTATCAACAAAATAAAGTATTACAATTTTGCTGAAGTTCAAACAAACTTACATTTTGGGGGGCCAGGGAGTTAGCTCAGTGGTTCTAGTGCCTGTCTTGCAAGCACAAGGACCTGGGTTCGATCCCTGGTAACCACATACCATTCTGGGCATGGAGACTCACGCCCAGCAGCAACCAGTACCACAAACCACAGTGCTGGGTGTGGTGGCTCATGCCTGTAATCCCAGCACTAGGGAGACAGAGGCAGGAGGATTGCTGTGATGTGAGTTTGAGGCTGAGTTCAGGGCTAGCCTGAACCACAAAGGGAGACCCTGTCTTGAAAACAAAACAAAACAAGCAAACAAACAAAAACCCAAACAAACCAACAACAACAAAACAACAACAAAAAACCTTACATTTTGGGAACATTCTAAACCATGGTATAATTTTTTAAATATTCTGTCCATTTTCATTTTGTGTACATTTTAGGTATCCTGCCAATGAGATCTGCCTCTGGCTCTGTTTTTTTTTTTTTCTTTTCTTTTTTAATCTTCTCAAAGTTGGACTATGACTATGTTAAATTTATAACATGAATACAAGAGCTTACTTCTTAAAATGCTATTTATCATTTTGAATAGAAGAAGAACAAACTATTTGTTACAGAGTTTGGTACATTTTGACTATAAAATCTTCAGGTGATAATAGTTTCTCATGCCCATGGGAGAAAAATGATACCTTCTTGTGTCTATTAATCATCCATCCCACAATATCTTCTCAGATGTTATGAGAATTCATATTCTGCTTACCCACATCTTCCCTTTTCATACATATGTACCATGTCAACCTTCAAACAGCCACTAATTTTGTCAACTAAAATATTTAAAATATTTTGTCTCATAAATCATTTCTTAGGAACCAAGAATATGAACTAATTTAAATGTATATATAGCTGAGTGATAAGAAAAACAGTATATCATCAAAGTACCAGTTATCTTCTTAACAAAAGATTTTGTTGTCTTTACTCAAAGAAATGAAAACTATGAAGTGGAATTTGAGATTTTATAAGAGGTTTTAGATATCAAATTACATACAGATTAAAAATAATTACATAGAGATATAAGGGGAGAAAGGTACCCCTGTTTCCTGCCACACTAAGGTAGAAGAAAAGAAATGAAAATTGAGTAGATAGATAACTGAGATTTTAAAATTGTACTTAATTGCAGCTTTAGGGCACCTAATTGCACAAACCTTTTCCCTTCTAGGAAACTCACATTTAAAAATTTTACAAAGATCTTAAAAAAAAAAAATTACAAAGATCTTAAAGAGTAATCCTATCAGTCCTGGCTCTGATTCACTGTGGTTTTCACCTGTGAACTGTGATTCCTCTACTCCCAAGGACACAGCAGCATTAACTTCAAGCCCTTGTAGATACTTTTCCTTGTGATGCAACAAGCAGTAGGTTTATGTCCTAGAGCATCTGTCTTGAAGACACTCCTGTATGAATAACCAGCTCTGGCTCATTACTCTGAGCACCCTTCTTGTGTGCATCTTAAAATCTCTGGTTAGTAAATCTTCCTTTTGCCTCTTACTCAAATATGCTGAAAATTCTGTTTTTTTTTTTTTTTTTTCAGCAAGTGTCAGCAAATCTACAAATTTACTCTACAAAGATGTGATTCTTAATTCAGCCTTGGAAGCTCTGAGACCCAGTCCTGTGACAATATAACAATGATTTCAAAGTCAGGATTATTGATGAGTCGATTCTATTTTTAAAATACCCTACCAATATCTATCAGTTTCCCTAGCTAGCTACATGTAATGTTTCTCATTGTTCTCTTACTGTTAGATGAAAAACACAGCACATAAGAAAAACTATAATATAAGTAAATGCAAAAAGAAACCAGACCTCAAAAATTGTCAAAGAATGACTGCACCAGACAAGTCAATACATTCAAGGCCAACTTTGTTCAAGACCATGACAGCTGTGTTTGCTGAAGGATGCTCAGAATTCTGTCGTAACGTTTCCACATAGTGGAGGATAGAGGCCATTTGCTTCTGGATCAATACACTTCAAGAAATGACTCCAGCAGTCTATGAGGAAACCACCCTTGGTTTGTAAAATTGAAAAAGCATGTGGGAATGGAAAAATGATTTAAATTGAAGAGCATATACTCTAATAACAGAAAGACCAGGCACCAAAAATCTGGAAAAAAAAAAAAACTGCTTAAAAAGTCATGTCTAGAAGAAAATTCAGGCCTTCTTGATAAAAACACTTTACAGTTCCTGTGATGAAGTCTCCAAGTGCTGCCAGTTTATTCTGAAAGAATTAAGATTTGGAAAATACTTGTTTTTCTAAATGTTAATTTTGTATATTTATTACTCTTGCCTACGAAAGAAACAGATTTAATGCAGAGTACACGAATATATAAGTATTGACCCGACTGGCTTACAATGAACTCCCAGGGATAGAGGTTGAATGTAGTGGTCTGCACAGTGGGAGCTGGAGAATTCAGCTGAAGGCCTGGAGCTAACTGTACTGTCTGTCCCAAGTGGGTCTCTATCAAGAGAGTGAAGATTTTGGGAAAAAAGGCTGAGGGTTTGTGTTGGAGTCTGAGCAGTCTCAGCTGGAAACTAGACAAAATGCAAGGTGAAGGCAAAGACTGAAGTTCCTCCAAAGACACAAAAGCTATCCTTCTTTCTTCTGTTTCCCCTTCATATCATTCAGGCAACAAGCTGCCCTATGATGTATCGTCTGTCTTCAATAAATCCTCTCAACCACACTCAAGACAATGCCAATCCATTTTGATTGGGCATTTCTTATCTACCTTGACATGACCAGTTCTCTATCACAATTCATCCACTCTGAAATGACAGTTTAAAATTAGACATCAGTTAACCGGGACTCATAAAGAGTTATAATTTTCTTAAGGTCTCAATTCAGGGTACAAGGTTTCAGATTTTCACTTTTGTTTTGTTTTGTTTTTCCTAAATAAGAGTTATTTAAGCAATATCTTTCCATGACCTGAAAAGTCCCAGTACTCTTCTGAAGCAGAGACAAAAAATTTAGCGCCCCCTAAAGGTACAATTTGCAGTTATAATTTTCCTGTCTCCTTTTTACTCATGTTTTATTGCTTTCTATCCTACCTCATTCCCACGTGGAATTTTTGAGCTTATTTCCTTAAAATACTGAAGAGGTAAAATATTACTGCAGTTAGTGACAGAAAATAACCTGACCCCAAAAGGTAATAACTTTAAGAGTAAACAAGGATGGATATGAATGAAATAAATAATGTACAGCGGATGATTTTTTTCAGTCACCGTTGTGGAGAGGGCTGCTAAACCTACGACTGGTGCGGCTTTAGATTCTGACATTCAATTACATGGTAATATTAGAAATGTTTGACATCTTGTTATCATAAAACAATAATAATATAACTAAAGTTATATTCCATTGAATGGACTATGAAATAGATATTTTAAAACAAACACCCAAAGAAATATTATTTGCAGAACAATTTAATTCACGTTGTCAAGTACAAGGTTAGCAGAAAGGGAAGGAAGTGTGAAGAAAACCAACATGTAGCCCACTCGTGCAGTCTGTCAGAATTGTTCCCATTTCATTTCCATCTCACATGCTGTTATCACAGGCATATACTGTATTCCAAAAGCAGACATCTAAAATGAAAAGGAAAAGATACTTATAAAAGAAAAATTTATGTTACTATCAACACTGCCATTAAAGCTAAAGTTGTACATTTTACGCTTGCATGGCCACAGTTGACATTTTATTAATAAAGTGCAAACTTTTCTTGGTAAAACTGTGTAAGTGGAATGTCAGTGTGGTATCTTTTTGACTGAAACAAATAACAATAAAGCAGGACTTGAGAATTTGCAAGAAAAACCTGGTATATGTACATCCTTAGATTTCCCTCTGTTCTTTTTATTCAACATTCTCTTCTGCATTATGTTTGATTTTAATGATATTGCTCAGGGTGTTTGAAGGAAATCTTTCCATCAGAGCTTTAACAGACCCTGAACTAGCAGAACTGCCACTACTGTAATAGTAGTGATAGTTGAACTTGTGAGAAATTAATTGCTTCATATGATTACAGGTCTTGGGATAAAGACCTGATCTTTACTTCATAATTCAAGGTAGAACTTCAGAGATATTACTTTCTAATGTTTATGATAATTAAAATTCTAGGAAGAAAAAAATCATTGGGTGGAACACTAGGACAATATATTAACCATTTTTCTGTTTTATGTAAATCTATTTAAAAATAATGTATGGTTCCTGTACCTAATAATTTCTCTACATGATTAAACTATTGTTATGCGCAGCCATAAGTGATGTCACAGATTATTTAAAACCTCTTTTGAGGGCTTGGGATTTAGCTCAGTGGTTCCAGTGCCTGTCTTGCAAGTGCAAGGACCCGGGTTCGATCCCCCATTAACCACATACAAAACTGGGTGTGGAGACTCACGCCCAGCAGCAATCAGTACCACATACCACAGTGCCGGGCGTGGTGGTCACGCCTGTAATCCCAGCACTCGGGAGGCAGAGGCAGGAGGATTGCTGTGATGTGAGTTTGAGGTTGAGCTCAGGGCCAGCCTGAACCACGAAAGCGAGACCCTGTCTAAAAAAAAAAAGAAAAGAAAAGAAAAAAGAAACAAAACAAAACAAACAAAATAAAACCTCTTTTGATATTATTTGGAAAAATGAACACTTTTCTAAGAATAATATGTAATTATAAAATTATATTCCCTACTATGTATTTCTCAGTGCTAAAGAGGATAAAGAGAAAAGTTCTTATTAAGTAATTTTAAAGCATAACAATCTAAAAATGGCCAATAAAGCTTTATTCCGCTGTTTGTATACCTCCTGAGTGCCCAGAGAAATAATATGGAAAAAAAAAAAAAGAATAAAAAACTTTTCTTCTAGTCTCCTCTAATTGTGTTACGGAAAAAGAAAATCACACAGTCTGTTACAGTGCACGTATATTTAAAAATAATAGTGTGGAGACTGAGTAGTTGGTTAGTGGTAGAGCATAAATTTAACAGGTGTAAGGCTCTTAGTTTGAGCTCAATTATCAAAATAAATAGGTCATTAAAAAGCCATTGCACAGTCAAACCCTGAGATGACAAAACTAAAAATGTGAGAACTCATAGATATCAATACATTAAACCTCCTAAAAACTCTTTTTGATTTAGTATTATTCAAATCATTTTGCAATTATTTTTAGACCTCAGACAATGGGAAGCTACATACTCAGCATTCCCACAGGCACATAATACAAATGTACTGGAGGGAAATAAGGAGAAAGGAGAAAATAAAAGGACAAGAGAATTAAAAAAATGAGTAAAACATGGTGTGAAGGATAAGAGGATGTTAGAATACTGCATTTGATAAAAAAGCTAAAAGTTTATCTTGATTTCTAACTTTTAACTGATAAAACACAATTACACATGTTAGTGGGAATGATGTTATATTTTGATACATGTACACATTGTTTAATCAAGCCAAACAGATCTACTTAGGGCCTGGGAGTTAGCTCAGTGGTTCTGGAGCCTGTCTTGCAGGCGCAAGGACCCGGGTTCAATCCCCGGTAACCACATACCATACTGGGCGTGGAGACTCACGCCCAGCAGCAACCAGTACCACAAACCACAGTGCTGGGTGTGGTGGCTCATGCCTGTAATCCCAGCACTAGGGAGACAGAGCCAGGAGGATTGCTTTGATGTGAGTTTGAGGCTGAGTTCAGGGCTAGCCTGAACCACAAAGGGAGACCCTGTCTCAAAACAAAACAAAACAAAACAAAACATTTATCACTACTTTCTGGGAAAACATTCTAACCTTTTCTTCTATACATAAATAATCAGTATCTACAGTAACTCTATGATGCACTAATGTGTAAGAATTCCCTATTCCTATCTAGCTGCAGTTTTCAACACTGGTCAGCTTATCTCCCTTCTTGCTTTTCATCCATGCTGTGCCTCACTGTTTTACTATATTTCTTCATCACTGAGATGCAATGTCCTGTACCTGCAAATTAAAGGGGGAAAAACTTTATTTTGACTTTGTTTGTAGAGAATTCAATATCTAGTTGGGTGGCCCCAAGTCAAGGCGATAGGGTCAGAAGGGCATGGCGGAGAAGAAATAGCTCACAGCATGGTGTCAGGAAGCAGTGAGAGAGTGAAAGGAAGGGTGGACAAAAGACAGATCTTTCCATGCTGTGCCTCCAGTGGCTCAGCCTGGTGACCAGTTGCCAACAGTGGAGTAATCCACAGATGTTTATCATGCCCCCATGAACCAATCATCTCCCCAAAGCATCATTCTGTGCACATGAGGCTTTGGAGGAACATCTAGATGTAAACTACACTATTCTGCTTTTGGCCCCCAAACACTTATATGTATCTCTTTATGTTAAGGTATTCAATACATCTCTGAGAATTGTCAAAGTCCTAATAGTTTCACTAAGTCCAAGTCCAAAATATTCTCTGAGATTTAAGGCAAACTCTTACCTGTGAGGAGCTGTAAAAATAAAAATCTATTTAAATATTGTGATCATAAACAACACAGGTAGGTATTCCCATTCTAAAAAAGAGAAATAAGGAAATAGAAAGGAATGGAACTAAAATAGACCAAAGCCAGCTGGAAAAATACTAAAGTCTACTGTTCTACTTCCAGCTCATGGGCAGATTGCAGTAAGATGAAAACATTAAAGGACTGTGTGGCCCTGTCCCTGCAGTGCTGCTGGTGGTCATAGCCTTTATGGTCTCTCACTTGGGCTGGCTTTGTTCTGTATTTGCGACTTTCCTAAGACATTCCACATTCCAGGCTTCCAACTTTTGGGAGTCTCCATCTCACTTTGGCTCTACAGTCACAGATTCACACACTGTGCTCTGAAGGGCACACTTACGGGACTCCTAAGACTTCTGAAATCTAAACAGAAGCCTTCTTGATTCCTGCAACTCTTGCTTTCTGCATGCTTGTAAAACTAGCACTGCTGAACCACGTGGTCAAGTAGCATCATAGCAATAGTCCCACTTGCCCTGTACAAAAGTTCATCGTCAGTACTGTCTCACCACTGAGATCCAATACCTAATGTCCACAATTTAGAGAGGGAAAGGTTTACTTTTGGCTCAGATTGTGGAGGTTTTAGTCTATAGTCATCTGGATCTTCCACAGACTGGTGTGAAAGACAATATGGCAGAAGAAGGACAGTTGCTCATGGCGTGATTGTCAGGAAGCAGAGAGAAAGAGAGAGATATCGGGGGGGGGGGAAAGACAGAGAGAGATAGCTGTCCAAGCCACACCCCAGGGACTCTCCCCCTGCAAGCAGGTTTCATCTCCCATTATTACATTTAGATATAAACTTAACAGTGAGCTAATCTCTGTGCCCAAGATCCATTCCCCTCCCCAAAGCCTCAGCTCTGTGTAGAGGAGTCTAGATATAAACCATACCACCATCCTTTTGTAATCACCATCTGACTCTTGTCAGAATTTTTTTCCTTTTTTACTTATAAGTGACATTGGGTGGCACTTATATTTTTATGCTTTGCTTATATCTCTTAACATAATCATCTCCATTTCCATTTGTGTAGTCAAAAATGACAGGATACCCTTCAATGTATTATTGAATAATATTTCATTGTGCATATGTGCTGTATTTTTTTCTCAATCCATTTATTGGTTGTTTTCATTTCTTGGCTACTATGAATAGGACAAAGATGAACATGAAGGTAAAGACATCTTCTTGCTTGCTAATTTCATTTCGGGGGATATCTTCCAGTAACAGAATTACTAGATCATATGGCAATGCTATATTTTTTTTTATAATTTCCATATTCAAGATTCAGCTTTAAATGCAATTCACCATCCATTATAATGTTATAGTTTGTATCTAAATTGTCTCACAAATTTCTAACCTGGTCAAAAGTGGAGCTTCTGGAATATACTTGAAGTCATTAGGCAGTAGAGTCCTATTGGAAGAGGTGTGACACCAGGCTGTGCCTCCGGAGGGTGTCTCTCTCTTCTTCTCTCTCACTCCTCTCTATTCTCTCTATGCTTTCTGGGTGCCGTGGTTTGAACATCTTTATTCCACTATGCCCTGCTCCTTTGCTGTTTTTTGCCTTAGAACCAGCCAATCATGGACTGAAACTTTTGAAACTATGAGCCAAAATAAATCTTTCCTCTTTTAAATTCTGGATATTAGCAATTTTGCCTTAGTGACTGAAACATAACTAATACATGCCAAAGTCTCTGTTAGGTTCAAAACAAATATTTGAACCAAATGAAGGGCGCTTACACAAGACTTGAGGTAACAGCCTCTGCACTATCCCTTCCCTTTGCTTCTCCAGCTGAAATCAGGCAGGCACACATGGCTAGTCAATAAGTTTCCACAATTATATTTAGTGTGATTACGTCATAGTGAGAGAGGGGCTTCAGCCCTGGAATTAGGTCCTATGGCTTCTTCCTGGGCTCTCTCTCTCTCTAGAACTTCCTCTCCCAAGACTCTCTAATCCCAAAACTTGATTTTCATTTTAATTTTACATTTGAACAATTTAAAACCCTTTTATTTTCATAGATGGTTGTCTTCCTAATATAGTACTTCAGTTTCTTCCTTTCTCCCCAAGTCCCACAAATCATAGGATTAACTGTTGAATTAGAAATGCTTCACTTCCCTAGTGATTTGCAAAGTGCCTGCCCTGACTATATTTAGCAAACAAAATGAGTATATTGTAGTGTCAATGATGTTCTTGAGCTTGATTAATTTTGGAACTCACAAAGCGAACTACCATTTTAGTATATATTGTATTTTTCATAGTTGGGGATGAGGAATGGTGGTCAGTAGGTGTTATGTGACAGAAGAAGATAAGTTATCAAAAGAAGCCTTTCTGAGACAGAATTCAGCACTAACTAGTGACTGAAATCACAGATTACTCCTTTAACAAAAAATCTAACCCATTATCCCTTTTATCAGAGGAAATGAAATGTGCTTTAATTAGGAACAGAGTCCACTAAACTGCAATTTTACTTGTATTGCATATAATCAGTTCCGAGTGGAAACAGCATGTAATGGAAATTTCCAGATATCACAGTAGGCTGCCTATGTCTTTCCAGCTTATTTATTGGAGGAACTCATCTCAGTCTACAGGGAACAAATCATAATACACAGTTTGTTCTTCAATTGCAGTTAGGTACCAATTCACGTTTGGAGGCAGCTAAAGCTTGGTAGATAAACAAAATGTAGCTTCTGGAATTAGACAACATCTGGATTGTCTTTCAAAACATCCACATACTAGCTGAATCTTAGACAAAGTAATTCAACTGTTCTCTGTCCCTTATATATGTTTGTTGATAGGTGTAAAGGTTCTAAATGAAAATTTCTTAAAGCACTGCCTGGCTCATGGCAAATAATCAATAACCAATGTCTGTTTTTATGTAACATTTCAAAGTCTATATTTTTAAAAGTATAAGGAACTGTAATTACAAGGCCCTGAAGAGCCTATTCCTTTAAATTGCAAATTTTAGTGCCAGGGATTTAGCTTAGTGGTTCTGTCACCTGTTCTTGCAAGCGCAAGAGCCAGGATTCAATCCCCAGTAACCATATACAACAGTGCTGCTTGTGGAGACTCATGCCCACCAGCTATTAGTACCACACAATCCCAGGTGTGGTGGTTCATGCCTATACTCCCAGCCCTCTGGAGGCAGAGGCAGGAGGATTGTTAAATTTGGGACCAGCCTGAATTACAAAGTGAGACCCTGTCTCAAAAAATAAATAAAATAAAATAAAATAGGGCCAGGGATATAGCTCAGTGGTTCCGGCGCCTGTCTTGCAAGCGCAAGAACCTGGGTTCAATCCCTGGTAACCACATAACAATACTGGGTGTGGAGACTTACTCCAGTGGCAACCAGTACCACATACCAGTGCCGGGCGTGGTGGCTCACGCCTGTAATCCCAGCACTCGGGAGGCAGAGGCAGGAGGATTGCTGTGATGTGAGTTTGAGGCTGAGCTCAGGGCCAGCCTGAACCACAAAGCGAGACCCTGTCTCAAAAAAACCTTAAAAATAAAAAAAAAATAAAATAAATAAAATAAAATAAATAAATAAAACTAAATTGCTAGCTTTAGGGTATAATTTACTGCAATTATAATTCTTACATTAAGATCAAAGATTACCATTTGATAGTTTCCTTTATCTGAAATGCTTAGAAATAGACAGATTTTGGAGTTTGAATTTTTTTCTGATTTTGGAATGAAATTTCTTGGTTACAGGACAAAATTCTAAACATAATTTTCATGTGTGTCTCATATCAGTCTGTTGCCTCTAGTATCCTGGAAGTGATTTTGTAGAATAGTTTTTTAATGCACTTACATTTTGACTGTGACATGGACCATGAGTAGAGATGCTGAATTTTCCATTTGTGGTATCATTTTGACACTCTGAAAGTTTTGGATTTTGCATTATTTTGTATTTCCTGTATTTACTTCATGGTTGCTCAACTTTATTCGAGGTATTTACTGAACACATCTCACAGAGCACTGCTCTTACAGACTGTTTTCTGGACACACAATGACATCAATTAATTTATGTATTGACTATGCCTCATTTTATTCCACAATAATAGTTGAATTGTTTCAACAGACAGTCTGACTCACAAAGCCCAAAACAAGAATCAGATAATTAATTAATGCCCCTGTTGTGTCATTAATTAGACATAGGCTTGAGAGATAAGTAAATTCCAAAGCCAAGTTTTTCTACAAAGACCTTCTGCATATTTAATGTTAAAAAGGACAAAGTTACATTGGAAAAGTCTGTAAAAAGAATATTGCCCAAAGGTTTACATTTCTGTCTATTAAAGCCTTACTGAGTATATACATGTCATGAAATTCACCATTGTAAGCTTATGACTCAACTTGAGAATATTTCCATTAGCCTGAAAAATTCTCTGGTACGTATCTACAGTCAACTCATACCACCATCCCTTCTCAAACAACCACAGTCTCTTCTGATCCAATGACTTGGTCCTTTGCTAAGTTGAATCATTCAATATATGACCTTCAGCAACTAGTTTTTTTCCCTTAGGATTTTGTTTGTAAGACTCATTCATATGGAAACATTTAATTCATTTTGATTTCTCACTAGTTTCCTGTCACACAGATATGCTGTTTATCCATTCAACAATAGTGGACATTTAAATTGATTCTTTTTTTTTAATTGAAACTTTATTGGTATATTACATGTACACATCATGATTGCACTCAACAATGAGAATTTGTACCAGTATATGACACAACTTAATTCTTAATTTTGTATTTCATGAACAATGCTATTGCTCTGAACACTCATTAGCACTTTACAATCTCTGTATATATCTAGCTATAGACAGACAGATAGAGAGATACTTAGATGCTAGATAGATATATGCACTTGTATAGATTCCAGGGATTATATCATCTGTAAAGTTTATGCACAGGTTTTCAAGAAATTGCTGAACAGTTTTCCACACTAGCTGTGCCATCCAGTATTCCATGAGTGAGGTGTGAATCTCCAGTTTTCTCATATAGTTCTCAACATTCCTTATTGTTGTTCTGTTTTTATAGTGGGAAAAATTTGTACATCATGATACTCTAGTTTAATTTGCTTTTTTTAACATCAACTCAAGATATCTTCGGTGTTTATTAACTGTTATGGATTGTGTTCAGATTTCTCCCCAACCTCATGCAAATGAGGTCAGACTATTTTGTAGGTGGCTGAATCTAAAGGGTGTGATTAATTCGTGGTGGTCTGGGGCCAAGGTGTTAAGATTAAGGGCATTAGTGCTACTCATTTTAAATACTCTGTCTTGGAAAGATGTTCTCAAAGTGTCTTGCTGCTTTTGCTGTCTTTAACTGCTGTGAACGCTGTCACTCTGCCATGGAGCCAGGCGATTATGGACTGAAACCTCTATAAACTGTGAGCTGAAAAAGGCTTTCCCCCCTTAACTTGGTTGTTGAGTATTTTATCTCAGGAATGAGAGAAAAGTAACTAACATTTCACCATTCCTGTGTTGTCTTTGGTAAAATTCTCTTCAAATAATTTAATCATCTTTAAATTAGATTATTTCTTCTTTTGTAACCACAAAATTATTAGAATTCTATAAATCCTGGATGCAATTATTTTATAAAATACTTAACTGTATTATTAATAATTTTTTTGTTTTAGACTAGAGTTATTGTGAAATAGCAGTAGATTTCTGAATTTGATTTTCATAGCACTGTGCAGGCAGTATTATAGTATGGACTTTAAAGTCAGATATCCCCAGGTGCATATTTTAGCCTTGTAGTTACCAGGTATGTAGATCCTGACTATGCTGAGTCTCAGAGTTTAAGTTCCTTCTTTTAAAGTAGAATTCTAAACACAAAATTCATGTGAGAAATGAATGAACAAGTTTAGTTCAGCAACTCACTTGGAAGTTAGTAAACAAAACCACTTCCTGTCTTCTAAAGCTGATATTCACTTTGGAAAAGTGAAACAGAGAATATCCTACCAAGGGGTTTGAAATTTTACAACATTTTCTGGTCCCAGCCAATAGTCAAAAATAAGAAGTTTAACCCAGCTGGAGTTGGCTGGTCAGGATGAACTTCTAGAGGTATTGACATCAAATGGTGTGAAATCCTGTATAGCAGCAAGACGGGAGGAGGAAAAGGCATAAAAGGATGCTAACGTTGCATATTCTTTCCTTACTGTTTCTGTGTTTGTCACACAAATCTTATAATATTTATAAGTGAATTTTCTTAGACAGTATTTCTTTTCTAATCAGAAAGAAGTGCTGTTTATGTGGAGGCCATCGAGACAAATGAGGGCTGAATCCATGAGGACTATTCACTTACAGTAATATTTCTGAATGATTTAATAATAAAATTCGGATAAATTCTAAAGGATTTATCAATAATCACTAGAAGGGCTATAATAATATGTTAAAAGAACCCCAACTAACCCAATTTTTATTCTCTCTTAGTCTATTGCAATCAAATAGAGCTTTAAAAGTGACTGCAGTTTTGTGAAATTAGCAAAACAAAAGCAGAAATCATTATTTTTCTCTAGTTGAAAACTGACACATTCTGTTACAGATCTGATGCACCTAGGAATATCTATCTCCAAAGTCTGTACTATACTACTGCCTGCACAGCGCTATGAAAATCACTTTCAGAAATCTACTGCTATTTCACAATAACTCTGGTCTAAAACAAAAAATTATTAATAATATAGTTAAGTATTAACTATTATTAACTATTTCAGCCACCTAAGAACTCTAGGTAGGGATCATTAGTGAGGTCTTTAAATAGCCCCATTGTGCATAAGTTTTTTGTTATATTGATAACCACATAGATGTATAACTTGCATTCTCAGGATTAGGGGAGCAAATCTTTTGCCTGTGAGTGGACCTTTCCTTGCTCTGTGCATTTGTAAGAAACATGACTCTACAATGTCTCTCACTGTGTTTAATTTCAAGAATAACTGATGTTACATATAATAAGAAAGAAAAAAAAGATGAGCAAAAGTGAAAGCACCTGAGAGATTGAGAAAGGAATGTAGTAAAAGGATTACAGAAAAGATCACCCTGGGTATGATATATTTACACTATTTTTCTCCAAGTTGTGCTCTCTCAGGAAGTTCCAAAGCAAATTATATTCTTGTCCGTCTAACTGTCCCTCAGGAAAATCTGAGAGTTATATATAAAGATAAACTCACCCATGAAATGTGTAAGACGTTCAAGGGTGATTTATCATCAATCATTAACAAATACAAAGAAACCCTCACTTCATGACTAACATTTTTTAAAACCTAAGGTGCCAAATGTGCAATGAAAAATCAAGCTCAAATAAGTTTCACTCATGAGTTCCTCACTCACTCTTTAGCATTAAATTACACTGCACATAGGCATAGCCAGGGCTTTCAAACTGAAGCACGTTTTTAATAAGTCAAGATTGTTAGCAGGAAGTGGGAATGCGATTGAGGTAGAGGTGAGAATTATGAATGAAATAAAGAAAAAATGAGTAACCGATTAGTAAGAATATAGTCTTTCTACTTATTTCCAAGGAACAAATGAACTAGAGAATTTGCACAGCTTCAATACAGGTCTATGGAAACAACATTTAAAGTCAAGTGTGCAGTCTGTGATAGAAAACGTATTTGTAGGGCACAGTCTATTTGACCCATGAAGGATAGGCAGGATCCTGAGACAGATCAGAGCACTGCAAAGAGGTGGCTGCATAGACAAGGAAAGACATTTCTCCTGCCCAAATCAAGCGCTGTTCCACTCCACTCTCATTGTCACTTTACTGTAACAATTATCTCATGTTCATTTTATTACTCTTTACATGCTGTTTATGACATTTTGATAGATATGAGGACAAGAATCTTGTTAGTCTTTATTTTGTTTTTGCCTGTTACATAGTGTGTGAGCACAGGGAGACATGCAGCACAGACAACTGTCATTTTCTGAATGCCACTTAGTATGTGAATGTGGAGTTATATGTGTTAATCTTACACAGTTTACTTAGTCTTTTAATTTCTACTTCTTGTTCTACAAAAGGTAATGTTTCCTGTCCAGTCAGTTACTGAAATGTAAGTGAAATGTATTGTCCCACCTATGTTAGTTAGAGGAGAAATGGTTCTTGAGTCATCGTCAGCGTGATAAACTGTACGTAGATAGGGATAATTTGGACAGCAGATGGACCTGGGAAGCCTCTGGGTTAAAGAATAAACTCTTATGTTCTGGGAAATCTTGTAAGTTTTCAGTTGTTTTTAAAAAAAATCTCAATTCCATTAGGGCTAATTCTCTGGGCCTCTTTTATCTTTCATTTTTATTGTCATATTTATTTCTTCACTCTTTGCAAATCTCAAGGAAAAGACTCCAAAAAGAAAAGGATCTCTCTTCCCTGAAAACTGTACCAGAAAAATACCATGAAGTGACTCTATGTTTCTTTCAGGATCGTGGTTTCCTGACAATGATCAGGAAGATACTAGAGAGACAGGAAAGGGATTCTCAGTCCATTAAAGATGATAAATACCAAATGTACTCTGCACTAGATGTTTAGCACGTGAATACATATAGTTGACATTTAGTAAATGGCTCATTTTATAAAAAATATATTTCCATGGACAATCAATAGATTCTAAAGTATGATTCTACTTTCTGTAGTAGCTGGTGCTTAGTAATCTGTCATATAAATCACAGTGGATACAAGTTGATAAAAAGTAACCTGGATTATTGTAACATCTATTTTCTCTATATCAATAAATTTTGCCTTTGAACCCTAATATAGGAATTGTACAGTTGCTTTATCTTCATACTACATCATGACCCTGTGTACTTCTCTTCATTCCCATAAATAAAAGTGCAGCCTGAGCCACTGATATAACTCAGTGGACTGCCAAAATGCCCTTCTAAATACTGTCTATGCGTCTACCTTTGTCCTCTATTTCTTCCTCAGCAACCAAAATGATTTTAAGGAGCATCTCTGTGGGCTGGAAGTGTAGGTCAGTGGTGGCATAACTTAGTAGGCATGAGACCTTGGGTTTGACCTCCGTAGCATCCAGAAGCCAAGAATACATCTGCTCAGTACATCTGTGTTTGAAATGAAAGTCTTCTCCGTGCAATCAGAACACAATCTAAAACTCATCTCTGTATGTCATTGGTTTACCATGCAACCTCTTCCCTCTCTCTGCACCTTTATGCTCTCCTCTGTGTCCTCCAGGAATCTGCTTTCCTCACAGCTCAGAATTTTGACATGCTTCTAGATTCTCTGGAATTTTCTTCCTCCAGAAATTTGTACAGTGACATCCTTTGCATTTGTAATGTATCACACCCAAACCCCGTCCAGTTCTCCAAATTAGAACAGAAACTCCAAAAATTCAACAACTGTAGCTGCCCTTCTCATGTCTTTGTCTCTAGAGCTTATTAGACAGGTGGAACTTAATAATCACCAAGCATGATTTAAGTGAAAAGTGGGAAAGCTGATAGATCGAATCTCCCACATTAATAGAATGTTAAAATGATTAAGGCACACTTTCTGTAAAAGCTCATTTTTGTTAAGGTGAGAATTTACTCAGAGAATATATGCAGTGTTGTCATTAATATCTTCTTGAAATCCCAGGGGCACTGTTGGTCAGAAGACTAATTGGTCATCTCATAATGTCTTGTGGGAAGGAAACTCAAAATAGATGCTTTTAAATGAGAGACAGGTACAGGAACCTTATAGATTCTTATAAAGTATAGGTTTCTTATCTTGTGATTGATACAGCAAGAATCCAGGAAAAAGTAAAAGAATGCAGAATTGTAAAAGAAGAACAGAGGACTAACATTTAAGCCAACACTGCTTCCTTACTTTTTCAAAAATAAAGCCACCGGCATGCCACAGGAACACCAGGCTTTGAACTGGAAGACAAGACACAAAGAGTCATAACCCTTTGAGTGACCTTGGACAGATCCTTCCCATCACTAAACTCTGACTCTTGTCTATAGGAATTGAGAGTTGGCTTAATGACATGTAGATGCTTTCTTACTCTAACACTGGCTTCCTCCATCACAATTGCTCAACTTTAAATGAAAGGTGTAGTCTTCCTTAACAGTCTGCAGGGAGAGAATGTTATGAAAATGTGCAGGCAGCAGTCCTGCACAAACCAGGATGGATGTCAAAATAACCCCTCTGGAGCCCTTCATATCAGTAGGGACTAAATGAGGAAAGTTACAATGATGGTGTGAGGAGGTGACTGACAGCCTGCATTTTTTCTGCCTGTACATTTTCCATCTTTTACAATATTGGTTTCACCTCTTTTGAAAATTAATAACAAAGAAAGGAAACTGTATTGGAGGGTTATTTTTATATTGATAAGAGGATCACTGTTACAGTTTTCCAGAATCTCAATTAGAATATTTGTCTCTTTTGCTGCACGTATTACACTCATAAGGTCAGTTGCAGATTCTCAGGCATGAAAGGAACAAGAAAGCTAGTGACAGAACTTACAAGTTAATCTTTATTTATTTTCTCTGGTATGCTTTGAGTTCACCAAAGCAGTGACTAGATTCCCAGATATGCCCCAGTGTTTGGCAGGATAGAATCTGATCATCAAAGACTTTCAACTGGAATCCAGCAGCAACACTGGAATCCAATGAACAAAAAAGAGAGTGGCTCTGTGAGAGAGAATTCCAGCAAAAGAGACATCTACTGCATCTGGTGGCATGGGCTGAAACTCAGCCTTGGAAACAGAGTCTCACATAGAGTCTCAAGAGAACTATGGACCACAAAAACTTTGATGTTATAAGCAACAAACACTGTAGGATTCTATCTATGTTGGAAACATTTCTTTTTTGCTGCCTACAGGATCAAAATGAACTTGGAAAGGGGAAGGGTAAATATCATACCGTAATACCATCTGCAAATCACATTGTGCTTTAATTTCTCTGTGGTTTCTAAAACATATTCAAAGAAGTAGGTATCAGATTAATAGTTTGTTCTTCTGGGCTAAAAGCTAGAAAATTACTCTTTATCATTCAAGTATAGATATCTATAGATATTTGAATTAACATTATGTTTATACATATATTCATAAAATGTTCAGTTTTCCATTGTAAGTGTTAGATAGAAACACAAGCATAGACACATGTCTGTTCTTACTTGGTTGTTTAAAAATATATATATTGTTAAGTGGAATCCACAAACAATTTTTATTAAATGTTATAACATGAAAGAGAAGCAATCTATTCTGATTCAAATCTAAAATATTTTATGAAAAATTTAGATTTGAGCAAGGACTAACAAGAGAACTAAACTTTTTAATGTGTTTACGTTAGGTTGTAAGCAAATTGGGTTGAGAGTAAATAGTAATACCAGAGTGTTCTCCTGTGAGGGAGGAATGTGAAGGTGAAAATGTGCTTAATATTGAAATTACAGCAGGGTGTGGATAGACTTGGAATTAGGAATTTGACCTCAAGTTAATATAAGCCATATGTTAGTCAATATTCTACCACATCAAGGATTAGGTCAAACCCTATGACCTTTCTTTCTCATTATTTTAGCCCACAGGAATATCTCTATCATGGCAATCTTTGTGATCTAACGTAGATTTTCTCCTTAATTATATTTGTCTTTGTCTCGATTTCTCCATTTTTCATTTGTGTTCATTATGTATCTCACTGGAAACTCATAATTAATTTCAGAAAAATACAATAAAAAGAACAGGTTTAAATAGTTTTATGTATTTTAGTATATTATGAAAGAAAATAATCATACTCCCAAAGCAAAACAACATTAGTCACAAATGCACATTTTGCCTAACCTGTAGGATGGCTATTGATTCTGTCCAGCAGCAAGAAGGGAACTTTGTATAGAGGTTTACTTTATGTCCAGTTCAGTCATATTCGCTCTGCTGTGTGATTAAAAAAAAATCCATATTAGCAGAGGGCCAGCAATGCATCAAATGTGCTGTTAATTTCATTCACAGCAGAGGTTCTGCACTTTGATTAGGACTACTTAAATTTAATAGAGAAGCAAGCTACCCTGTGCCTGGGCTAAAACTGCAAAGTGACCCAAAAGCCAGGAGACAGATTTATGCGGCATGCTCAGAATGTTATATGTGCCTCTCAGTACATACAGCAGGTTTTTGGCCTGAATCCTGTGAGTTACAAAGGTAGTCTGGGGACTCCAGGGTGGTGTGCAAGAGCGGACAGGCTAACTTATTTCATACAGAGCCCAGGAAAAGGACAATTCTCATTTCAGAGCACTGATCAAAGTGTAAAACACAAATCATCTATGAGAGCAGCACTGTGCAGACAGCAAGACCATCAGGAGACCTGGAGGAAGCTCACAGCCTGCCAAGGCAATTGTCAGAAATCTCTGCCAGTGAGTCGGTGGCTGGGATGAGGGCTGGAAGTTGGCAGTAGAATCTCCACTGGAAACTCAGAGAAGAGTAACAGTTGCTGAAACAATTTGCAGGGAAACACAAGAGCCATATCATCTGTAAGTTGTCTGACTTAAAAACCAACCTTTGATTTTGAGCGGTAAACAAGAAATGGTGTTCCTCTGGAGGAGAAATTGCCTTCAAGTCTGTGGTCCATGAGTTTCTCTGAAGAGAAGCTTGAAGATTGCAATGACAGCTCATCACCAGCTGCTCGATTAGGCAAATTCTGACCACATTTGAGTCAAATTTCGGCAGTGTACATGTAACTAAGATATTAGCTTAATCAAATAAGCAGGATTATATCAATTATCACCCTAATCCTGGAAAAATAGGGCTAACCAAAAAATACTGAGGAAGCTTAAAAAGTATTTTGTCAAAGTCTGACCAGCAGCTATTGTATTTCTCAAACTGTAACCAAAATGAAGATTGGTTAGATATATAAAGATGATGAAGACTTTGAGTTTGGTCAAACTTAGAACAATATCTATCTAGGTGGTATAGCTGGTATGTCCCACTGTTATATTAAGATTCAGACTATCTCATTATTAAAATTCATCTGTTATTATAAATGTGTGTGTGTTTCAGATTGACCCATTCATTCTCTTCTTCTTTTTTTTCTTTTTTGAGACAGGGTCTCAGTTTGTGGTTCAGACTGGCCCTAAGCTCAGCCTCAAACTCACATCACAGCAATCCTCCTGCCTCTGCTTCCTGAGTGTTGGGATTATAAGTATGAGCCATCATGCCTGGCACTATGATATGTGGTACTTGATTGCTGCTGGGCGTGAGTCTCCACACCCAGTATTGTATGTGGTTAACCAAGGATGAAACCCAGGTCCTTGCACTTGCAAGATAGGAGCCAGAACCACTGAGCTAAATCCCTGGCCCTCATTCTCTTCTTTTACTCACATATTCAGTAGTTAATTATCTACTACATAGCATGTATCATTCTTGGTCTAGATGTTGGGATACAGAAATAAATATAGCAAAAATAAGTTTGTAACCTTAATGATACCACTAGTCAGGGACTCAGAAGTAAAATAAATCAGAAATGATATAGCTGGAACCCTTCTAGTGAAAGAGAAACAAAGTAGAAAAGGAAAAGGGAATTACCTGAGGGCTAATTTTAATAGAATATCTAAAGAATACTTTAATAAGATGGTAACATTTGCATAAAGACAATAAGGAAGTTATGAAATGAGTCATGCATAGCTGGTGAAAGACTGTTTTAGAGATAAGAATGCATATAGAGGTCCTGAAATAACAGTGTTGTAGGGGAGCTAAAAAATTGAATGTCTAGTATATATGGATAAAGGCAGGATAGATGAGATACAAATGATGAAAGGGAGCTGAGACTTGATTAGGGACTGTGGATGCTGCCCTAGATACTTTGGCTGTTGTCACAAATGAGATAAAAATACAGTAGATTATTTTGAGAAAAGAAAGGACATCATTCATCTTATAACTTTAGAAACTCTCTCTTTGTATTATTATTAAAACTGAAAGGAATAAGCATGTAACAATGAGTATGGCTAAGAGACCTGAAATAATTCGGAAAGGAAATTATAATGTCTCGAGGGAGAAAGTTGTATTGATACTTTGTTAAAATCCATTTATTTGACTGTGCATTCTCTTTAATGTGTACAGGATGCAAGAAATTCCATCTCACTCTACAAAGAATGGCTGCTATCTCACAATTAGCCAACAACAAATGTTGGCGAGGCTGCAAAGGAAAAGGAACTCTTCTCCACCGCTGGTGGGAGTGTAGACTTGTACAACCTCTGTGGAGATCAGTGTGGAGGTTTGTCAAAAAACTAGGATAGGGCCAGGGATTTAGTTCAGTATTTCCAGGGCCTGCCTTGCAAGTGTATGGGCCTGAGTTTGATCTCCAGTATCCACAAACAGCAATACTGGGAGTGGAGACTCACATCCACCAGAAATCAGAACCACATACCACAGTGCTGGGTATAGTGGCTCACACCTGTAATCCCAGCTCTGCGGAGGCAAAGAGAGGAAGACTTTTGTGAGTTCAAGGCTGAACTTAAGGCCAGTCGGCCTGAACTACAACAAACAAGCAAACAAACAAACAAATCCAACAACAATGGCAAAAACACTCAGCCATTCCTCTGCATGGTATATACACAAAAGAAATAAAAGATTCACATCACAGAGACATATGTGCACCCATGTGTATAGAAGATCAGTTGTGATAGCTAAATCTTGGAAACAACCAAAATATCCATCAACTGGACACTGGATAAAGAAGATGTGGTTCTTTTATAAAATGGAGTATGATTCTGCCATAAAAATGATAAGATTGAGTCATTCATACTCAAATGGATGTACCTTCAGGACATCATCATAAGTGAAATAAATAGGTCACAGAGGTATGTATGTTGTACGTTTTCTCTAGTATGAGAAAAATAAATTGTGAATGTGTTCTATTATATATAGTATATAATATGAAATAGAAAATATTTAAAAGGAAATAGGGTGTAGGGGTAAAATAATGAGAGGAAAATTGTGATAGTAATATAAGAAAGGGAAATAAAGCTTACGTTTATGGGGGGGGAGTTGTAGGGTGGGTAGGGGAGTGGGAAAAAATGAGAATCAAGTCTTGTCTTATACTGGTACAAACTCTCAATGTTGACGGTGATGATGATGTGTATATATACTGTACCAATAAAGGTTTGAATTGAAAAAAAAGTAATGCAGTAAACTAGTTACACTGTAAGATTGACTTCCAAACATTTCATTGTAGTGAGATAGAATCTCAATGTTGTTTTAATTTGCATTTCTCAAAAGACCAGTGCTGTTGAACATTTTTTCATATTCTTGTTTGATATTTGTACTTAATCTGAGAAGTGAATTGAGTCTTAAATTGAGGGGTATGACTTTTTGAGTTCTTTATATATTGTAGGTATTAGTCCTTTTACTAAGGAAAAGCTAGCACAAAGATATTCCCATTCAATGGGTTGTCTCCTCATTCTATTTGTAGCTTCTTTTGCTATTCAAAAGCTTTTCTCTCTCTCACTGAGTTTTTGATTTTTTTTTTTTTT
>PVIR01026096.1:0-24223 GCA_004026965.1 Petromus typicus | reverse complement strand
TATCTCACTGGGGTAAGTTTCCTGAATTCTCAAGAAAGCCTGTTTGTCACTCACAGTATCCCTGACTGTAATCCTTTCTGTCATATCTTTCCTCTCTGTCTCATGCAAGTGTTTGAGATTAGGAGGAAATCACAGTTCATACTCTACTCAGTGGCCAGGCCATGGCCTTCGTGTCCTTGAAATCAAACCCTGTATTCATCTCAGGCATTCTTCAAGTAGATTGTTAGGATCTTCGTGTGCGAAAGAGTTAGAAGTGAAGACTCTCAGAGAGCGGATAGCTCATGCGTGTGTAATCTATAAGACGTAGTTTGCAGCCCGCATATCTCCTAGAACGTTCTCTCAGTTTGTTTGCTGTGCAGATAGCAGATCACGTGACAGTGGCTTTGCTTGTACTGCACTATCATCCCTGTCTTCTCAGGTGCTATTTCAAGTGGTTTCAGGCTGGAAGAGTCTCCATTTGTTCCCTATGACTTTGTGAACAGCAGTACTTCACCAGCCAGTCCTCCGGGCTCCATAGGAGATGGCTGGCCACGTGCCAAATCGCCTAACGGCTCTAGCAGTGTTAATTGGCCACCAGGTAAGAGTTTGTCCCATCAGTATTCAGCAACACCCACTACTGCATGATTGGGCTGACAAAAAGGAAGGCAGAGATGAACTTAAAGGCGAGCGTAGTACCAGGCAGGTAGGCAGGTGAGAGTGTCCATGTTCTCAGTGTCTCTCCGCCGCCGGCAGTGAAGAAGGACACATGCGTGTCCCCCGAACAGCATTAGAGGCGCCAGGACAGAGTCCTCGTGGTTGTTCTCCTGAGCCGTGTTGGAGAGTTGACCACATTTTCAGATACACCGAGAAACTGCCAGATGTGCACCGTGGAGGCTGTGCTCCGCACGGGCCACCATGGCTTTGTGAGTGAAGGGTGACACAAACCACTGTACAGTGCTACTGTTTAAGACTGTGAGTTGAGGGAGGTGATTTCATCTGTAAGAACTTGCAAGATATTCACAAAGAGTAGTTTCCACTGTGCTAACTGTATTGCCCAGCTCGTCTTCCAGGGCACTAGTGTAAACTGGAATATATTGGAGAATTGCAGAAGTAAAATTTTACATACTTAATGGTGAATTTTAAAGTAAGCATGGATCTAATTTTAAGTTTCTGCTTGCAGAATTTCGCCCTGGTGAGCCATGGAAAGGTTATCCAAACATTGACCCCGAAACTGACCCTTACGTCACTCCTGGCAGTGTCATAAACAATCTCTCCATTAATACTGTGCGGGAAGTTGACCACCTCAGGGACAGGAACAGTGGTAGGTCGGGGCGTAAGTCGCTGGGCAGCCCGTGGCAGCTGCACGTGGGTGTGGGGTTTCTGGCAGCAGGCTCCCTCCCTGAGCATAAAACAATCCTGCTGCCCCTTGGGGACAGCGGCCGCTTTTGGAGCAGTGAGGAGTTAGTGTCATTCTGTTTATTTTAGTACAGAAACATAGAGGACCAGCGAACGTTTGCTGTTGAGTAACCCGTGAGCACTGGAGATTGTAAGATTGTCGCGGGTTTCCACCGTGCACCCTGGAGGGCTGGTCAGGCCGCTTGGCTCCCAGAGTAAAAGCAAGACCTCACCTACCCAGCCCTGCAGCCCGGTGTACTTCCAAGAGGGCTGCCAGACAGAACCACCTGTTACCTGCTCCGTGATTATTTTTCACTGCCAGGCATATACTATATTCTGTCCATGATTTTTCACTAGAAGGCAGGTGATTGAAATGGATTTTTGACATATTGAAAAATACTTCGTTTTTAAAAACTTCCAGCTATCTCTTTACATAGTTTTATAAGAAAAACCAGCCAGCATTTTGCTTTGAAGATATAAATTGTTGAGGCAGAGGCGTTTGCCACATCACAGTAGTTGAGGGAGCGAAGCTTGTCCTTCTCCTAAGGCCCTTGATTCTCCCAGAGCACTGGGCAGCAGTACATGAAAGCTGCGCTTCTTTGAAAATAATGGGGTAGAAGCCAAACAGAAAGCCTCCCAGAAATGTCCAGTGGCTTAGGAAGTCAGGGCCGGCGTCAGAGTGGGTAGTTGAGGAGCCCTGCTGCACAGAGGGCCCGGCGGGGAGCGTGCCGGGCTGTGCTCAGGTGAGGGGCTTCCAGAGCCGACCTGGAGAGCAGGACTGGGCCTGAGCTGGGCGTGTGGGGCGACTGGAGGCCGGGCGCTGGCCCAGAGGGAGAGCGCCTATTGGTAGCTACTGGGGCAGTGAGGAGCCACAGGGCTCAGAGGCGGGGAAGCCAGAGTCTCCCTGTTGGAGCCCAGCCCTGCGAGGCACAGCGTTGCCCCGCGGGGCGCTGCGGTGCCTTGCTCGCTGGCTGACTGCGCTCTCCCCGCAGGGTCATCCTCATCCTTGAACACCACGCTGCCTTCAACTAGTGCCTGGTCATCCATTCGTGCCTCCAACTACAGCGTTCCCCTCAGCAGTACAGCACAAAGCACTTCAGGTGGGCTGTGGGCGGGGCGGCCTGGGCTCCCCCTTGTCCTCGGGCTGCAGCGAGCTGCCCCTGGCTCAGAGCTCCCGCTGCGTGGCACTGACCCAGCTGAGTCCTCTGACTGGGAAGTTAAACGCAGTTTGGTCTCAAGCAGCCCTTCCACACCTGCAGAAAAGGACCTTTTCTTTTGTGATTCCCAACCTTTCACAGCCTAGTGCTCATAGTGAGCATGAATTTTGGATCGCTGCAGAACAGTCAGGTTGGGAGTTAGAGTCACGCGGCCGTGACCAGCGGTCGGGTCCGGTGGCGTCGCCTGAGAGTTAGGCACTGTCACGCTGCTGTGGCCGCACCCTGAACTCTGCACTCCTGTCGGGCAGGGGTAATGTCGAGGGCCAGTCCTCCCCCGGCACACGCTGCACCCTGGCCCAGAGCCGCAGGGAAAGCGATCGGTGTTGTGAGCGAGAAGGAGACAGTTTAATCCCTCTCTGTTTTTCTTCTGCAGCAGTCTAACTTGATATAGAATTTGGTGATAGAGTCTCTTTTTATTTGACATGTTTTTCATGGGATAGTAGGTGTAATTAAGTCACGTTTCTCTTTCTTAAATATTATTCCACTCTTTCCCCTGTTCTGTCCTTCCTTGGAGCAGCCAGAAATAGTGATTCCAAATTGACGTGGTCTCCTGGTTCAGTTACAAACACCTCTCTGGCTCATGAGCTGTGGAAGGTCCCTTTGCCACCTAAAAACATCACTGCTCCGTCCCGCCCACCTCCGGGACTGACTGGTCAGAAGCCGCCTTTGTCTACGTGGGATAATTCTCCCCTTCGTGTAGGTGGAGGATGGGGAAATTCTGACGCCAGATATACCCCAGGTAGGGTGAAATCTATAAATGACACATGCCAGTACCAAGTGTACTCTAACAGAGATGTAAGCGGCTTTGGTAGGCTCTGTAAGGTAGAGTGAGAATTTAGTGTCTGACTGATTCCCAGTGCTCCTGTTCTGAGGAGTTGGAGCACGTCGTAAACTGTACGGTAAGTATTTCCCTGCAGGGATGACCTCTTTGGTAGGAAAGACCGTGCTACATGCCCCAGAGCCATTGTTTGGCAAGGTGGGATTTCAGGAATAGGGCCTGTTGGGGTGGGAGCTGGCCCACGTGTGGTGTGACCCTAAATGACTGGAAGACAGAGACGCAGGAGTGTCAGAGAGGGTTCTCTTAAATAACCAGCCGGCTAGACCAGACGTCCTGGGGAAGCTGGGACCTGGCTCCCTCTGTCCGCTTGTTCGTACCTGACTAGCACTGGATTTGTATAGGTGCCGTGGCCGTCTGCTGGCCCTCCCCTGCTTAGTCCACACAGCCGCAGGTTCCCCTCGGAGCTGCCTAGCAGTTCTACCTGTGAACGTGGTCTTTTTCACTCTATCCTGCCCCAAAACTCTACCAAACTTTCTCGTCTCCATGCTGGAAATGAGTAATAAATTTCACTAGTAATTTTTGATCTTATAAAAAATATTCTGGGCCAGTCATGGTAATGTGTACCTGTCATTCCTGCCTGTGGGAGGCTGAGGCAGGAGAATCGCTGTCAGTTCAAGGCTTGCCTGAACTACCTAGTGAGACCCTGTTCCAAAAGATCAAAATACCTTTTAAATATTTAAAAAGCGAACCAAAAAAAGAGAAAAGAATGATTTCATTTGTAAGTTCAGGTCTTGTAAGCGAGTAACTGGCTACAGTTAAATGTGCAGCACGGACCTGCACAATGCATGCTAATGTGCAGAGTGGCCAGCCGTGCCCCAGGGTCCAGCTCAGGTGGCTTGGTGGACAGGAGTGGGATCTGGGACGCGGCAGGCCTGAGTCCAGAGAGCTCGGAGGCTCCTTGTCAGGTGGCAGAAAAGTGGAGAAGGGCAGTACCGGGGACACAGACGGGAACTTCCTCGGGGAGTCTTCCTCAGCTGAAGTGTTTGTGGGGTCCAGGCATGGTAACATAGCCTGTCAGCCCATCACTTGGGAGGCTGAGGCAGGAGGATCACCTCAAGTGTGACGCCAGTGGGCTCATGGTGACCGTCCCAAAAAGAAGAAGGTGTAGAGGGGATTTGGCTTGCTTGTGTTTAAAAAAAGCTCCTTTGGTTGCCAGAGTGATTGCCATGAGGCCAACCAGGGAGACCTGATAGGGCCCCTGCGGCCACCCAGGCAGGAGTGAGGGATGTGGATCTCCTTAAAGCTTTACACCCCGAGAGACAAGCATGCAGTCTTGAAGGGGTTCCCCAGTCACCTCCCCAGCAGTGCTGTCTTGAGGTGGTTTCAGCTGTGTAAGTGCAAAGATCGAGGGGCCGTGGCCTCGTGACCCCCGGCCCCTCCCGGGGCTGAGCAGCAGCAGTCTGGGTCCAGCCCTCAGAGCGTCGGAGCAAGCTGGGGTCCGGGGTGAGGAGCAGGTGTGAGTCAGTGTGCGGAGGAGGGAGGCAGAGGAGGGGAAGGAAGGGGCCGTGGCATCTGGACCGTGCACTGGGTGGTGGTCTGCGCGTGGTCGTGAGGAGCTGAGCTCTTTTCTCTTTTGTTTAGGTTCCAGCTGGGGTGAGAGCAGCTCAGGGAGAATAACAAATTGGCTTGTTCTGAAAAACCTTACACCTCAGGTGAGGATGCAGCCGGGCCCTCGTGCGTGGGCATCGGTGTGGGGCAGAGGGCCTGGTCTTGTTGGAAACAGGGCTGCGCGGGGCAGTCAAGGCTGAGCAGGTGCCCCGGCCTGTCCCAGGTTACCGCTTCGGAGCGCACTGGTCCTGCGTCCACCCCAGGGGCTGGACTGGCTACCGGTCTGCGTTTTCACAAGGCTGTTTGAGATGGTCCTCGGATGGTGCTTTGAGAACCCCTGGTCTGGCCTGTTGTGCTCAGACAGTATCTTAACCTCTGGGCCACCCTTCCCCCTTCCCCAGGAAGCAGTGGCTCACTGAGGAACTGGGCATCTGGGGAGTGTCCAGGAGCCTAGAGGCCACAGAGGTACGACTCTGGGACCAGTGGCGGTAGGGAAGGGCACTGTACCTGATGTGAGAATGTGAGAGCAAGACCAGGCTTCACCGGGACACTCCCCGCCGCCCTCGGTCTGTGCCGCCGCCCTCACCCCGCTCCCCCTCCACAGATCGATGGCTCCACTCTGCGTACCCTGTGCATGCAGCATGGCCCGCTGATAACATTCCACCTGAACCTCCCACACGGAAACGCGCTGGTCCGCTACAGTTCTAAAGAAGAGGTAGTGAAGGCACAGAAGTCTCTGCACATGTGAGTTGTCTGCGGGCAACTGGCGGGGAGGGGGGCCAGGTGGGGCCGCCCAGGGGAGAGAGCCCGCTGCAGACAGGGCTCGGCCCGGCCGCCCACCCTGACGCTGACCTGTGCTCCTCCTAGGTGTGTCCTGGGGAACACTACTATTCTCGCTGAATTTGCCAGTGAAGAGGAGATCAGTCGTTTCTTTGCACAAAGTCAGTCCCTGACCCCCTCTCCTGGCTGGCAGTCCCTCGGGTCCAGCCAGAGCCGGCTGGGCTCCCTCGACTGTTCGCATTCGTTCTCCAGCCGGACCGATCTCAATCACTGGAATGGTGCTGGGCTGTCGGGAACTAACTGTGGAGACCTTCACGGCACTTCCCTCTGGGGGACCCCACACTATTCCACGAGCCTGTGGGGTCCTCCGAGCAGCAGTGACCCCCGGGGAATTAGCAGCCCGTCCCCCATTAACGCTTTTCTTTCTGTTGACCACCTGGGTGGGGGTGGAGAGTCCATGTAACCGTGTAGATGTCGACGCAAACTGTGACCTCAAGACGCGAAGGAAAGGAGCACTAAGCGGGGCTCGCCGCCTGCAGCCGGGGCCGCCTGTGGGAACAGCTCTTCTCTGCACATTCTCCACTTTGTTTTCCCCGAAACATATCAGTTTGAATACTTGAATCATGCAGGCCAATATTATAATGTGAAAGGTATCTATCCACACTCCCAAGTGGCGCCATACATGCTAAACCGCATAGAGGGAGCTCCCTTGTGTATATTCATCATGTTCCGCCTTTGGATTCATTCATTCTTTTTTCTCACACCCCCTTTTTTTGCAAAACCATTTTGGGCTGATAATGTCTGAGCTTTTACCTTTGCACTGAACGATGTTCTCCCCGTCTCGTCGCAGTGTGGGGGCAGCTGTTCCAGTGTAAATGTTTACTCAAGGATGTCCGCAAGGCGCGCGCTCCACTCTGCCTTGATGCTGCCTACCTTCCTGTGGTGTCGTGGAGTTAAGAGATCAAGTGATGATGCTGACTTAGGATTAGTAATGAAAGTATTGCACCAGTTTTTTCATGTTGTAAAACTAAAGAATCTCGCTCTGCAGTTTGAAAAACTGTGGCCACAGCTGTGACTTGCAGCCCACCTGCCCCAGGCCGGGCCCTGCACTTTGAATAGGCTTTCCATTTTGTTTTGAAGGTTCCCAGGTCGAGCCTTCTTGTTTACAGATTTTTTTGTTTGTTTTTTGAGAAAAAAATGTTTACTCTTCCATCATTTAAAAAAAATTTAAAAGACAAAAAAAAAAAAATGGAGGATGATTTAAAAGATGCTTTCTATCTCTGGGAAAAAGGAGCAGCATTTGGCCATGTTCTTTTGTTTTTCTATTCCTGTCCTAAATCAAAGAGCATGGTTCTCAGGAAAACCAGTTCCCCAGTTTAAAAAAAAAAAAAAATCCTTGTAGTTTCTTATAGGAAAGAAGAGACCCCCCCACTTTTAGCACTGATATGACAGATTGCTGTTAAAGAGTTTTCTCTGCCACAAAAAAGAAAAAAAAAAAAATGCTTACCGCTGGAGTCCGACGCTCCGCTTTCAGACGCTGTCTCTTTACTCGTGAGTGGTGATGGTTTGCTGACACTCCGTAGGTGATAGTTTTGTCGCCCGCCCGTGGCTCTCTGCGTCCGCTCTCTCGTGACTGTGCTGGTGTCTAACTGTCGTCCCTCGAAGCCGAATCAGTAACTATGCATACTGTAACCAAGGTATTGGGCTTACAGAGTCGTCTGTTGTATAAAGAAAATTTTAAATGTTGTTGCAAACTAACGACTTACACCATTTTAAAATTTCTTCCCCCCCTTTCGTTGCCCACAAATGGTATTATAATGCTTGCTTAGTCAAAGAGAGACTAAACAAGGGTAAAATTTTAACAGTACAGAATTTGCCATCATTTCATTGCCTTGATTCTAACTGTTTGTGTCCTAAGATGCAAAAGAAGTCAGTGGCTTTTAACTGTTTACAAATAGAATGTGATTGTAAAATGTACAGTTTGGTTGTGTTTGAATTATGAAATTTTCTTCAGATATAATAAACCATGACTTTTTGGCTGCTCAACATTAACTGTCTCTTTTTTGTGAATTTATTTGTAGGCTCTTTTTTATAGTGAAAGTTTCTAAGTTGCTATGTATGAGGTTCTCATAGAGCAACCAGTTAAAAATCTAAGCAAATATCTGAACATTTTATCTGAACTCATCCGCAATTTCACCCTGAGATAATGTGAGAACAGTGGGAAACTGTAGCTTGCTCCTTCCTGCCCTCTCTGAGCATCTCTGGGACCTCGCCGCCCACGAGCTCTGTGACTTCACCTTCCCCACCATTTGTGCCCATCTCAAGCCTCAGCAAGAGACCGTTCGGACACGAAGCTCACCGACCTGACAGTGTACTAGTGTTAAACTCATACCTCTGTCACACAGCGGGGGACGCGGCGCCCGGCCCGGCCGGCTGGCCGTCTTCCCCGCGCATGCGCGCGGCCGCTCCCCGCTGGGGCTCGGGCTCCTCCTGTGTGTGTATTTCAGTGTATGACTTCAAACCGTGCTCCAGCTTGCGAGGCGTAAGCTAATGTTGTCGGACACCTTAACAGAAACAAATGTTGTTGAGTGCATTCAGTGTATATTGACTTCCATACTGGTTTTTCCAAAAACCAAAGGTAGCTTTGAAAAACCATGTCTGGAGATGTTTGGATCTGACGTTAAGCTGATGACCTTTGGGGCTTTGAGTAGTATATAATGACTTCATAACTGCGTTAATTGTATTGTTAAAGTGTTTGAGAGGTTTTTGCGCTTGTTATGTGGAAATAAAGTGTTTGATTTAAAAAAAAAATTAAATGTGTTTGATTTTTTTGCCTGGCCCTTAAGTGGTAACAGCTGTGCCCCACCCCCGTCAGCAGCTTCTCTCAGCTGTCCTGGCCCCTGTCACCCGCGCGGCCTCCCGCACCCGGCCCAGCACCACCCAGCTCGGGCTCAGGGCCCTGTCCTCTGTCCTGCGTCTAGCTTGGCAGGCTGGGAGTTGCTGTGTGTCCCAGGGCTCCTGAGGACCCCGCTGCGTAGAGCTGAGGGGGCTGTGGGGGGTGGCTGACGGGGGAGAGCTGAGGGGACAGGCTGCAGGCCTGAGAGGTGGGGTCGTCGTGGCGGGAGCCTTGGAAGCCCCTCCCGGGGCTGGCCTCGGGCCGGAAGGAGAAGGAAGGGTCTTAGGGGCATGGCAGCCTGTTCTGCCAGGAAAGCAGTGCCACCTGCCCGCCACTGCCCCCAACTTTCCCTGAAGCTGTAGTTGAGGGTGGAGGGTGTGGAGTCCCGTGGGTCCTGGAGACAGTCTGAGTTGTAAAAAGTCCTCCCCCTCCCAACTTCCCATCTAGAAATGGTTTGGAGGTGAGTCACTGTAAGCTTGCAATAGAGAGCCGCCCGGCAGGGCAGCAGCGCCCAGTAGCCCAGGGAGCCGCTGGCACTGCTGCCAGCAGGCCGGGTGCACAGGGCACACGGGGCTGGAGAGGGCTGCCCGCGGGCCCAGCTGCCTCGGCGACCCAACACCATGTCCTGCCAAGGGAGGAGCCCAGTCCAGAGGCTGGAGACCCTCGTCTGCCCCGCTGAGGGATCCTCAGGTGCCATCTGCCTCCCAGAGACCTGGGGTTTGTGTTTTGGGTTTTGTGTCTTGGGAATGGAACCGGGGCCTCCTCGCTGGGTTGTAGCCTCTCCTGCCCTCCACCCCTTTAAAACGCTTTCACCAGGCCGGGGAGTTAGCTCAGTGGTTCCGGCGCCTGTCTTGCAAGCGCAAGGGCCCAGGTTCGATCCCCGGTGACCACATAACAATACTGGGTGTGGAGACTCACCCCGGCAGCAACCAGTGCCACATACCACAGTGCCGGGCGTGGTGGCTCACGCCTGTCATCCCAGCACTCGGGAGGCAGAGGCAGGAGGATTGCTGTGACTTCGAGGATGAACTCAGGGCCAGACTGAACTACAAAGCAAGACCCTGTCTCAAAAAATTTTTTTAAAAAACCCACAATGCTTTCACCAAGCTCCCTGGGCCTGAATTTTGATCCTCCTGCCTCAGCCTTCCAGGATGCTGGGATCAGAGCCATGCGTCACCACCACCAGCGCCACCTGGCTGTAACCGGTGTCATCATTTTCAAAAGTCAAGTTCTTAAATCAACTTCCTTACAGAAGAAACCGTGTTCCTACCTTCCACACGTGCTGGCCATCAGTTGTGCCCAGAGCCTGTCCGACGAAGTGGAGAGAGAGGAGGACGAGCTGGGAGGGCCACGGCCACCGAGCACTTCATCCCGGGGAGCCGCAGGCTGTGAGGCGGGAAGCTGGCCGCCCCACGGGGGATGGGAGAGCACGCACCCGCCTCCGAGCAGGGCCCAGGGTGGGGCAGAGTCAACTGGGCAGCGGGAGGTCAGCAGTGGGGCCAGGAACACTGCACTGCAAGTCCCTGAGCTCTGGCCCCACCCACACGTTGTAATCTCATTGGCCAACAATATGTTTTAACCCTTTCGTTTAAAATTTTTATTTTATTTTGCTTTTGCAGTCTTGGGGATTGAGTCCAAAGCCTTCATACTGAGCTCTGTCCTTAACCCCTTTTGAACACGGGTCTTACTAAATTTCACATTTTGGGCTCCAGGTTGGAATCCTCCTTCCTCAGGCTCCCTAGTAGCTGGTACTGTTGCCGTGTACTGATATGCACAGCCGCCTGGGAAACCACACTGATCCCCGTTTGAATTAAAAAGTGTAAGGCCTCACGTGGGAGAAAGTGCACACTTGTAAATCCCAGTGCTCGGGAGACAGAAGCGGGAAGATCACCCAGAATTCCAGGCCAGCTCAGGCGAGCCAGCCTGGACCACTCAAGTCAAGACTGCGAGCCACGCTCTCGATGAGTGATGATCCACAGCATATTGGGAATTTAATTTTCTGCCATTTGGGCGTTTTGGCCTTTGGTACTGCATTGTCTAGTGTCACTGGAGCTTTATTTTCACTTTTCTCATCCCCGCAGATGTGGCAACTGATGCTGGCTCACGAAGGTCTCCAGCCACAAGCGGCTCCCAGCGTTTGCTTCCACGCCGGCGGCCACGCTCGCTCAGCACGCGTCTCCCTCCGGCCCACGCCGCCCACACGGGGTTCCCTCACACGCATGTTTCAGACTCTGTCTTGCATAAGTTTTTGTTTAGGACAAACACTGTATTCACCTTTGTTTTCTACTGAAATCTAATAAATTCTGGTTATCTTTCTTTTACTAATTCATATTTAGGGCCTGGGAGTTAGCTCAGTGGTTCCAGCGCCTGTCTTGCAAGCGTAAAGACCCGGGTTCGATCCCCAGGAACCACATAACAATACAGGGCGTGGAGACTCACCTCACCGCAGCCCCAGTCAGCACCACATACCACGGTGCCGGGCGTGGTGGCTCACACCTGTCATCCCAGCACTGGGGAGGCAGAGGCAGGAGGATTGCTGTGATGTGAGTTGGAGGCTGAGCTCAGGACCAGCCTGAACCACAAAGCAAAACTCTGTCTCAAAAAACCTAAAAAAAAAAACAAAACTAATTCATATCTATTTGTGAAAAATAATCTATAAATTTGTGCTACAGTCTATAAAAACTTACCATAAGTGCATTAGATATAATTTTAGTAAGTCTACAGAATTTAAAGATCATTTTTTTTTGGAAACAAGTTCAAATTTTGTAGTTAAGGCTGGCCCTGAGCTCAGCCTTGAACTCATAGCCAATCTCCTGCTTCTGCCTCCTGAGTGCTGGGATTACAGGCGTGAGCCACCACGCCCGGCACCGTGGTGTGTGGTTCTGATTGCTGGTGGGCATGAGTCTGCACACCCGGCATTGTTGTAGGTGGTTACAGGGCATCAAACCCAGGCCCTTGTGCTTGCAAGGCAGGTGCTGGAACCACTGAGCTAAATCCCTGGCCAAAGATAATTCTTTCACAAGACACTACAGACACACTTGGGGCCTGAGACCGAACAGGGAGAAAGTGCCAAAAGATCTGCGGAGGAACAAACTGGAACGGGGGAGGTGTCAGAGAGGAAGAGCCTGTCCAGCGCGGAGACACAAAGACGTCTCCTTTGTGTCCACGCCTCGTGATACAGAAATGATAGAACAGGAAATGAGAAAAACCCAGTAGTGGCCGGTGGTTATAGTAAGCCTGTGGGTGGTGCTGATAGAGCTGACCGGCACCTAGCAAGCTGTCCTGTCGTGAGAAGGTGAGGGAAAATACTACCACAGGATATTTATGCACCTTCCATACCAAGCAACACGGAACTCGTTTGTTACTTATTCAAAATAAGCAGGTTCGGTAAATCGTTCACAGTTCAGGTCTAATAGACCAAACACCTGAAAAATACGGAACAGCAGAGCACCAGCAGGACGCCCCTCGTCGGCGTCTTCACCGTTACATTTAATAGGCAGACATTTTACTGAGACGCTGCCTCCCACAGTGGGAAGTGTGTTCAGAGAAAGACAATAGTGCAGAAAGAATTCGGGAAGCCACTGCACACTGCTGTCCAGACTGTGGCGCTGTGCTGTGTGTATTTAATGTTTTAAGATACACCCTACACAGCTGGGGATTTAGCTAAGTGGTTCCAGTGCCGGCCTCGAAAGCGCAGGCTCCTGAGTTCATCCCTGGTACCACCTGCAACAGTGCTGGGCGTGGTGGCTCCCACCTGCCGTCCCAGCTCATCAGGCAGGAGGATTGCTGAGTTCAAGGCACACAGTGAAGCCCTGTCTCAAAAACAGCTATTAAAAAAGAAAAATATACTCTGCACAGATAAATTATTGAATGTTTGATAAAACTTTTATTTTTATCTTTCCTTTGACAAAAATACACAATGTTTAGCGGCCGTGTATTTAAGACTGGTCTGGTCAGTGGGGAACTATGTCCATTTGAGTCGTACTGACCAAGCGAGCCCCGCTGGAGCTCTGGGTGAGTGAGGTGGGCTCGGGGCGCGGGGCCAGTGGGGCTCCCCCAGTGTGCGCGGCCATCCCTTCTCTACTTCTTTCTCTCTTTAAACCATAGTTCGGGGTTCCCGCTTTCTCTGCTTTCTCGTAGGAGACGAGGTGGTGGGACCTCTGACGCGGGGCGAGCAGGAGAGAGGAGAGTGAGCAGCAGCGAGAGAGACGGACGCAGACGCCCGATTATCCACAGACACATGCGGACGCCCACAAATCGTACGCGGGCTCCGAAGGCAGCGCCGGAGAAAGGGCGGGCGGGGCGGCCACCGGCCCGGAAGAGGCCGCAGGCCCCCAGAACCTCCTCCGTGTAGTGGGAGACGGCCCAGGCCTTCAGGGACTAAGTCCGGAACTTTTTGTTTGGAACGTGTCTTGCTTAGTCGCCCGGCCTGGGCCTGAGCTTTGCACCTCCCGCCTCACACACACCCCCCATGCCCGACTCAGGCCTCCACCCCGGCCCGCAGTCCCCAGGTGCAGCACCCGGCGGGGCCTCGGGAGGTGCGGGCTCGGCCCCTCGGATCCCTTCGCGTGGAAGCGGACGGGCGGGAGCGCGCGGGCCGGGAGAGGGGGCCGGACGCGGGCGGGGAGCCCAGGGCAGCCGGCGCCGGCGCTGCGGCCCAGGGCGGAGCCGGCCAGCCAGACCCACCGGCAGGGGGCGCCCGAGCCACAGACAGGGCCGGGCCGGCGCGGCAGGCGCGAGCCCCAGGGCCGGAGCGCGGGCACAGGCACGCAGGCAGGAGGGTTGCCGTCTGGACTGAGGGCGGCGATGCAGAACCAGCAAGCTGGAGGGACAGTTTGTAATAGCTAAGTCTTAGAAACAGCCCAAATGCCCGTCGACTGACGAATGGATAACGATGTGGGCCTTAAAAAAAAAAAAAATACAGTGGAGGGCCAGGGATGTATAACTCAGGGGTTCTGGTTCCTGCCTTGCAAACGCAAGGTCCTGAGTTCGATCCCTGGTCACCACATCCAACAGTGCCGGGCGTGGTGGCTCACGCCTGTAATCCCAGCACTCGGGAGGCAGAGGCAGGAGGATTGCTGTGAGTTCAAGGCTTGCCTGGACTACATAGTGAGTTCCAGGCCAGCCTGAACTACAAAGCGAGACCCTATCTCAAAATAAATTTTAAAAAAGTACAGTGGAAAAGGAAAGTCTTGAGATATTTCTAGCTCAGGGTATGCACCTTGAGACTATGCTCTTAAGTGAGATAAATCGGACACAGCTGTATAAATACTGCATTGCTTTTCTGGTGTGAGAAACTGAAAGTGGAAATAAGACCCGAAATGTATAATAAATAATGGGAAATGGGAAGAAAATGCTCAAATGAGAAAGAGAACAGGAGGGGGGAAAAAGAAGGGAGAAGGAAAAATGGAAACGAAGCCTTGTAAATGAGGAGGGGAGGAGGGGCTGGAGGGGGAGAGTGAGAGAAAAGAATCAAGGCGTATCAGGTGAGGGTACAATTGCCATTGAAGAATATGATCATTAACTAGATCTAAAATGTACAATATAGGTTTTGTTGTAAAACGAGTCAGCCAGCTGGAAACTGTGAGTGCTGGCCCTGCGTGTCCCCAGGCCCCGGGTGATGAAAGGTGTCCTGGATGAAGTAACGCTGAATAAGTGCGTGTGGAGCCAGCAGACTGCCCTCCACAAGGTGGCGGGCCTTGTCCAATCAGTTGAAGGCACGAGTAGAACCAAATACCTCCCGTAAACCAGAGAATTCAGAGGTGCATGATGTCAACATGCTAGGAGGCTGAGGCAGGAGGATCACAGGATAAGCCCAGCCTGGGCAAGTTAGCAATTTAGAGACCTGTCACAAAATCAAAATAAATAAATAAAAAGAGGCGATGCAGATCTGTGCGAAGACCCTGGGTCCACTCCCCAGTACCACAGGGAGGAAAAACAGAGGGGACTGAGCAGCCGTGACTTGTCCTCCAGCCAGCTCGGCCTGCACCTTTCCACCCACACACACGTGCCCCTGGCCGTGTCTTCCGGGGAACCTTCGTCCTAGAGTGGGACGGTCTGGGAAACCCTCCTGCCTCGGGGGAAGCGGACACCATCACGCCTACCCTGTGCGACCTAAGTCTGCACGCACCGGACCCGGCAGTTACGCCCCTACAGCCATTTTTTAAAACGATACAATGGCCTTGGGTCCCCCTCGCATTACGCAGTTTAAAAGGCCCTTGCAAACAGCTCTTTGCGCAGGTGGCCGCCGCAGAGCTGGAACAGCCTCTCGGCCCACCCAGCCCTGGCCACAGCGGAGCCCTCGCGTCGCGATTTCCTTGTTTCCTTTTCTAGCCTGGACCGACTTGCCTGTAAGTGGAGGCAGCAGCCACTGGGGGGCGCACGGAACAGCGCTTTTCTGGAGCAGGCCGTGGGGAGCAAGGTGCAGGAGGGGACCCTCCGGCTGGGGACCCTGCCTCTCCGCGTGTCTCCCACCCGGTGCGCTGTCTCACCGGTCAGCGTCTCTGAAGTATCGTCACAGACAGAGCAGAAGGTGCTTGGCCGCTTCCTGCGCCCTGCCCTCCCGGCCGGTGATGGCCAAGGTTGTCCTCTAGGTAGAAGAGGAAGCTGGGCGCTGAGGACAGCGCGGTCCCTGCCCGGGGCGCTCCTGCTAACGAGCCGCAGCTTATCCCAGGCGGCGTGTTCAGGCCCCAAAGCTGCTGCGGGCAGGAGAGTCCAGCCCTTGCATTTACTCCGCACAACAAACCAGCAAGGAAAGGCGGCGGGAGCCTCTCGGTTTTGTGTCTCCTCTCCTAGAAGCTACAACTTGATTTTCTCTGGAGAGCAAGCAGGGGATAGGGACAAAAAACACCCGTCCCCTGGGCTGAGGTGGTTGGAGCGCCGTGAGCGCGTGACCCAGCGGGGTGGGGGACGGGGACCAGTCTTTACTCATTTTTCCTTTGAATCCTGGAGATTGAGCCCACGACCACACCGAGCTACATCCTTGACTTTTTAAATATTTAAAAAATCTTATTTTATTTTTATAGATTTAGTTTTGCTAAGCTGTCGAGGCTGGGCTTGAACTTGTGATCCTCCTGCCTCAGCCTCCCAGATGATATACGTATGCCCTCACACCCAGCTAGAATCAGACATTCTTGATTTTCAAGTGATTATCTAGCTGGGAAAAATGCATGCCAGATGGAGTGAAATGAACTAAGATTAATTAAAAAATTGTAAAAATCTCCGCAGGTGAACATTTCTGAGACAGTGCCCACTGGAAATACAGGGAATGGTCATTAAGATGGCAGCACCTGGGCTGCGCATTTAGCTCAGTGGTTCCGGTGCCTGCCTTGCAAGCGCAAGGTCCAAAATTCAATCCCTGGTAACCACATACAACAATACTGGGCATAGAGACTCACACCCCAGCAGCAACCAGTACCACATCCTGCAGTGCCGGGCGTGGTGGCTCACGCCTGTGATCCCAGCACTCGGGAGGCAGAGGCAGGAGGATTGCTGTGATGTGAGTTTGAGGCTGAGCTTAGGGCCAGCCTGAACTACAAAGTGAGACTCTGTCTCAAAAAAAAAAGACAACAGCACGCAGTGCTTCCCCGCTTGCAGGGTGAAGCCAGACAGTGGCACAGGTGTCAGAGATGCCTCCACTTCCTGTGAGTGGCCGATCACCGTGGTCAGCACGGATGAAGCTGGTCACGCACAGCCGGGTTGGGCGAGACACAGCATGGCTGCCTGCCGCACTGAAAAGCCTTAGATGTTTTGTGTCTCTCCTAGGCTGAGGGTGGAGCTGACCCCTCCCAGCAGAGCTCCCCATGCTGGGCTACCGCAGGGAGGGACGTCTGCACTGGTAGCAAATGTCCTGAGGGGGGCGGGCGAGGGGCTTCGTGCTGGTCACTTTCCAGTTCCCCGGGAGCCCAGGCTGTGAGCAGCTGGGCCTCCTTCCCGCTGCCCCAGAACCATCGGGGCCACCATCCTGTCCAGTGACCCGGCGGAGGACTCTTGGCTCACTCGTCACGACAGGACGGGATTCACCGACGCTGCCTCAGTTTCCCTCTGTGCTGACGAGCCTTCTGCTGAGAAGAGAAGATGGTTCTGGAGGAGAAGCGGCGGCCAGACCGGCGTCTCCAGCAGACTTCTCTCGGAGAACGTGTTAGCCCTGAGTCCAGGCACGCGGTCCGGGGGGGACTGCACTCCCGGATCCACCTCCACATCCCAGGGGTCTGGCCGGGGCCAGGTTCCCGACACCTCAGGCAGCTCAGTGGGCGGTTGAAAGCATAGCCCAGCCCTCTCAGCCGCTGGCAGGATCAGGTGTGTGAAGCTCCCAGCTTGGACCGAGGCTCCCCCGCTGTGAGAGTGTTTACTGATTAATTGAGTCTGACTGGTCCACGCTGCTCTGCATCACTAAGTTTACCGAGGTGTAAACTCTTGTTTTCAGACAGCATTAATCCTGGCCCTGGGCTACGTTCCACCCCTTTTTCTTCTTTGCTTTGAAATAGAGTCTCACTAAGTCCCGAAATTGTCCAGGCTGGGTCTGGCTACATTCCTCCTGCCTCGGCCTCCCAGAGTGCTGGGACTGTGGCATGTGCCCCGCGCATGGCTACCACATGAACTTCCCGGGCGGGGTGGAGTATCATCTGAAGACTTTCGGAACACACAGTTCCAGGCTTTCGGTTTAGACAGATGCAAGAGTGTTGCACAAACTCAGTCTCGTGCCTGTTGGCCCCCAGGGAACCCTGCGCGCTGGGATGACAGGAATCTGCCTGGTCTAGAACACTCTTTCCCAGCAGGTCTGATGCATGAATCCCAGGCTGCAGCTTCCCTGCCGCTCCTCAGTCACTGGAATCATCCTTACCCTGTCTGGCTCCCGTCTGGAAAGTGGGGAGTTCCGGGGAGGGCTGGGAGCTGAGAGCGGCAGGCGCCCAGCGCAGGGCGGGCGCGCAGACGGGCACGCAGAGGCTCCCGTGCCGGCCGCCTGGGGCCCTGTGTCCAGGACCTCCCAGGCACAGCGCCCCACTCCCCTCAGTCAGCAGCCATCCTGTGGTGACGTCGGTGGGTGTGGCCACAGACTGGATTTCAGCTCTGTAAATACTAGTAACTAACTTAAAAATGCTTGGACACTGTGACCCCGGCGAGAATTTTGTAACCCCGCCCTGGCTTCTCCAAGGTCCTTGGCCGCAACCCCCCTGGCAGTGTCCGGGCCCCAGGTGCCTTGTCTCCCTGCCGCGGTGCAGGGTGACTGGGAACACTGAACAACCACCGGCACTGTTGCTGCTGCCGGCCGCGAAGTCCCTCCTGGCACTTTCTCTTCATCCCTGCAGCCTGCCAGCCTGCCCCCGCCCCTCCCCCGCTGCCCCAAGCCCGCCGCCTGGCGCGGAGAGGGGACGGTGTGCGGCAGGGGGAGCGGGGGGATGGTGCCCGGGCGCCGGCGTCTCCCGCCCTCTGGCACGGCCCCTGGCAGGTGTGGTCTCTGGCAGAGGCAGAGCCAGGGTGGCAGGGCCGTCACCTCCCCTGCAGGGGCTGCTCAGAGTTCAAGGGTCCCCGGAGATCGCCCAGCCTCCTCTAATCCCCGCTGGATGCAGCCGCTGCTGGAGTTTGGAGTTTGACCCTCAGGGAGGCTCTCCCCAGCGGGCACCCAGGACGGAGGGCCGCCACTGTCCTCCGCTCGCTGCTGCGGGGAGAGGAGCCGGGGCTCCTGCGAGCGGCTCAGCCTCCTTCCCCTCCGAAGGCCCTCGGCAGACCTCAGGGGCCTGAGCTGCGTCTGCACTGAGGTAAGGCAGCCCGCTGCCCGCGCGGCTCGCCCACAGGGCAACCTGCGCTCTGGGGCCGGCCTGGCCTCTCCACAGGCGGGGTCCCCATGCTGCAGGTGAAGGGTGTGCCCTGGGTGAGGGCTCGGACAGGTGGCAGTGCCAGGTGTGGGCTCTGCTCTGGCCTTGAACCAAGTTAAAGGACAGTGAGCCCGTGTTCCGGTCTCGGGCAACCTCAGGTCCCTTGTGCACCGGACAAGATGTGGACCTCAGCCCAGCTGCCCTCAGGTGTGGCGCAGCAGGGCCCTCGGTGATAAGCAGGTGGCAGAATAAACCATAAAACCAGAGCGACGCACGGCCACAGCTGAGCTCCTCTGAACCGCCGGGCACCTGTCACTTTGCAGCGGCACCTGCCGGCCTCCTGCATCTGGCGGATGAGGAGTTTGTTTGGAGGGAGGAGCATCCCCGGCAGAGGTGACAGGACAGCCGGGACCCCAAAGCCTCCAGGGACTGGAGGGAGACATGTGGGAGTCGTGAAGCTGGGCACACAGCAAGGACATGTCTGGTCTGGTTCATGCTCACGGACGTCTCTGGCTTCCAAAGGGGATGGTTTAAAGGAAGCCACGTCGGGCCTGGATGGACGGGGACATCCCTGGTCCTTGCTCCAGGCTGGACAGAGCCGATGGCTGGATGAGGGGGAGAGAAATAGGGGGGCAGGAAACGGGTGGGTTCGAGGGAGGAGGGTGTGAGGAGGGCAAACAGACCGGGAGCGCAAAGCGGACCCTGCGGCCTTCGGCGGTGTGAACACCCCAAGGCGCTTCCGCTGCGGAGGCATTGCGCTCACAGGCTGCCGTCGAGTGGACAGACAGACGGGCAGGCAGAGCGCGCAGCAGCGCAGGGAAACTGTCAGTCAGCGCAGTGCGAAGTGGAGGCAGCTCCTGAAGAGGCCCCAGCCGCACGTGTTACCTGTGTGCTGTCTGTCACATCCGGGAGACTTAGTGGTGGCACTTGGACGGCAGGTCTGGCTCCGAGCCTTGGGATATCTCTTCTCTCAGGAGCAATGAGTCCAGCTCACCGGAAGGGTGGCCTGGTGGACGAGGCTCACCTGGCCTGTGTCGGCCAAGCACCCCCCCATGAAAGGCTACCTCCCCACCAAGCTTAGAATTGCTTGAATTCCTGGATCCCTGGAGCTTCCTGGTGGTCAGGCACAACCTGGCCCAAAGTCCTGAGTCTGGCTGTCGGCCTTTGTCTGAAGACCTGTCCTTTTTGGGGTACGTTTTGCAGTGTGCAACGCTCTCCTCGAGGGGAGTCGGTGCATCACGACTCTTTTGTCCCCCGTCCCTCCCTGTCCTCTCCTCCTTCCCCTTCCGTTTCCCCATTTGTAGATGATCCAAGTCCCTGGTTTCTGTTATCTGTCTATTACTCTGCCTTTTAATTTATTTATACTTTGGGTTTCTCATAGAAGAAACCACGCATGGTTTGTGTATGGTTTGTGTATGCTTTCATGGCTGCTTTTTCACTTAACATTTTGATCTCAAGGTGCATTCAATTTTCCTACAAATAAACTCAAATTTACTCATCTTTATGGCAGTAGTGCTCCATGGTGTGTAGATACTACATTTTCTTTATGCATTATCCTGTTGGTGGACATATAAGCCACTTCCAAGATTTAGCTATTTTGAATTGTACTGCTATAAACATGGGAATCTGTGGACCACTATAATATGATGTCTTCAGCTCTGTGGAGAAGATACACAGGAGAGGACCAGCTGGAATTTCTATTTTCTGTTTTTGAGGACTCTGTGCACCATTTCCCGGTGGCTGTGCTAGTTCACATTCTTATCAACAGCATGGAAGTGCTCAGCTTCCTCAACCTCTGATAGTTGATTGTTACTTGGATCCAACCGGATTTTGTAGATAGGAAAACGACCCCGCAGAGGTTCTCCGTTAAAGTCACAGGGTGTGAAGGCCGGGGATTTAGCTCAGTGGTTCCAGCGCCTGCCTTGCAAGCGCAAAGTCCAGAGATTCATCCCCCAGGAAACACATACAGCAACGTCGGGTGTGGTGACTCACGCCCAGCAGCAATCAGTACCACATACCACAATGGGGACGTGGTGGCTCACATCTGTAATCCCAGCACCTGGGAGGCAGAGGCAGGAGGATTGCTGTGAGTTCAAGGCTGAGCTCAGGGCCAGCCTGAACTACAAAGTAAGACCCTATCTGAAAAAGCTAAAAAAAACAAAAAACAACAACAACAAATAAACCAAAAAAAAACAAAAACAAAAACAAAAAAACAGACACACAAAGAAACCACAGGGTGTGAAAGAAGTAGGGGCTGGGCATGGTAACAGATGCCTGGAATCCTAGCACCTGGACAACTGAGGCAGGAGAGTGGCAAGGAGTGTGAGGTCAGCTTGAACTACGTAGTAGGCCCTGTCTCAAGAAGAAGGAGGAGGAAAAGAAGCAGGAGGAGGAGGGGGAGGAGGAGAGGCCGCTCCAGGCCCTGCCACCCACCCTAGGCATGTGGCCTCACCCCACACCCGCCGGCGTCCCAGCAAAACGCAGCCCTGTCTCGTTTCTGCAGACACGGCTGGAGCTGCGCAGTAAGTGCTGGCCTGTTGGTCTCTTTCCCTTTCTGTTTATAATGAAACGCTTCAGAGGCATGAAAGTCACAGACACAAAGGTCCTGAGGTGGCGAGCACTCGGAGCTGGCAGAGGCAGCCCCACCCCGGCGGCCCTTGGCCTGTGACCCTGTTTTCCTGATGTTTTCCGCTTGTGCTGTGCTATGGAAAATTTTCACATCTCCCACACAAACTGTGACGGGCCGAAGGGAAGGGCAGCACTGTCCCTGCCCGACTGAGATTCCTTTTGTGCTTTGGCCAATGGGCGAGCTCAAGGACACATGAGCCTTTGTCACACACCGGCTGCCCCTAATCGCCCCACCCCCAGCCTTGAGTGAGCGGCCAGGGCCTCGAGGAGGACGCTGGGTGCCCGCAGCCGGAGGGTCACGGGGCGGGCAAGGTGCGGAGCGGGCTGGGCTCTCTGCTTTGTCCTCACCCTGTCCCCAGCTGGCTCCCTCAGACCTTCTCTGAGCCCAGCACCTCGCACAGCTGGCTCAAGGCTGGAGCCTAATACCTCTCGGGGAAGAGGAAGAGAAGCAACGGAGGGCGGGAGAGGCCGGAGGAAGGGAGAAGGAAGACAGAGCAGCTGGGGTAGAAAACACCCTGAGGCTCTGAGTTCAGGTCCCCCCTTGGGCATTTCTGCCATCTGCTCACACATGAGCCAGGTGGCTTGAGGTGTGATAAGTCTGCCTCACAGGGCAGCAGGGATGCAGCATGGGGCACACGAAGGCAGGGCACACCTGGCACTGGGAGACCACCTCACCGGACCTCAGCGCCAGCCGCTGTGGCGCCTGTGCCCACTGAGGAACTGTGGCAGAGGCTCAGTCTGGGAGCCTTGTTGGCGCAGCCCTCTGGCCCACGGATGCACCTCTTCCTGGCCCCGAGATGCGGCCGACCCGCCTGGCTCCCTGGGCTCGGAAGCGGTGCCAGCCAACCCCCAGCTGCGGCCCAGCGTGCTGATGAATAACTTGTTTATCTCAGCAGCCACCCATCCCTCTCGGTGCCTGGTGGGTCCAGGGCTGTCGGGCCAGGGCGGGCCAGGGCCTGAGCTTCCCCACTTCCTCCGTGCAGGACTCTGGACCCGTCTGTCCTCTCCCAGCTCAGCTCCGCTCTCCCACCTGAAGCCACTTCCCGTGCTTCTAGCCGTCATCTCCCCGAATGGCGGAGTGGCAGGTTGTAGCGCTGTGACATTCACAGGAGCATTTTCAGTCTCTCTCTCTGTTTGCGGTACCGGGGATCAAACTTGGACCCTTGTGCTGCCAAGGTAGGCATGTACCACTTGAGCCAAATCCCTGGCCCTTTCCCGCTTTTGTTTTTGAACTTTAAGTCAAGTTAGGGTCTTACTAAGTTGCTCAGGCTGACTTCAAACTCGGGATCCTCCTGTCTCAGCCTCTCTCAGCACACACCACTGCTCTCTGATTAGCCCGTGCTTCCAGAATGGAGGGGCTTCTCATTTTTCTTAAACCCAGTCTCATTCTGTGCAGTAACTGAAGGCCTCACTTGCCCTCGGATATGCTGGAGTCATCATTGTGTCACCATGAGCCGATCTCTTTTTTTATCTCTATTATCTTACAGCCAGAGCTGCATTTATCTTTTGCTTGGATATGTAAATAACAATACCTATGAATTTCCCATCAGTAATCAGTTAAGGGAATTTACCAGACATTTGCCATGAAATCAAAGTATGAGTGCTAATAGGTTCAGAGTCCTGACTTCATAAAACCCAGTGAAGGTTTCCACTGGGCTTCCAGCCTCACTCGGTGCTCAGGCAGGAATCTGAGACCCTCGGGTATGACATGCTCATTCACATCTCGGCTTCTGTGTGCGGCTTCGGGGCGCTCATCCGTGTACCAGCTCCCTGGTCTTCACACCCAGCTCACATGCACTTTCTCCATGTGAAATTGGGCAGCCTCGCCCTTACTACACCTCACAGCAGACACAGATCTATGGTAAATAAAGAGACAGTAGCAGGGTTAAATGTATGAGTGCAACCTTGGCGTAGGCACCATGCTCCATGTGCCTTGGACTCAGGTCCACAGCCATCTATGAAACGCTGACTGAGACTGCGTCATCTCGGTTAAGAGGTTAAGGGCTGTGTCCAGACTCGGGACTGGTGGCTGGAGCCGGCTGCCGGACTCCCATCCGAAGGCTTGACAGCGCTAACTGTGCAGCTGCACTTCTAGAAGACACATGTGTCCCAAGGTCAAGGGCTGCCTCCTCCCTCTGCAAGCCAGTGGCATGGAGCTCTCTGGTTGTCTCCTTGACTTGTCTTCTGTTGTGATTCCATTATGCCCACCCTGATCAACTAGCTGTCTCTTTCCTTTGCTTTGTTTGGTTTATGTTTGGTACTAGGGCCTTCATAGAGAGCTACACCACAGCTCCTTTTACTCTGAGACAAGTTCTCCCTAAGTTGCCACATTGTCCAAGCTGGGCTTAGACTTGTGATCTTCTTGCCTCATCTCCCCAGATCGTGTGGCTCATAGGCCTGTACCGCTGTGCCAAGCTGGCCCCTCTGTGTCTGAAGCTCAGCTACATCTGGGCATCTCCTTACTTTTGAGGTCAGTTGGCTAACAACCTCGATTCTATCTGCAAATGCCATCATCCTGTTCTAGGTAACAATGTGAGTCATAGTCGTTAAAGACATTATCACACTTACCACAGGAATCCCTTGAATTTCCCATGGAAATGCAGCTTAGGAGCTTAGGAAAGGGGCTCAAATTGTGGGTCCTGGTACAAGCTCATGGGAGGTCAGGGCCCAGCCCCACCTGGGGCAAGTTCCTTAACTTCTCTATGCGTTTTCATTAATGTCCGTTTTGCAGGTTAGTAAGCACTTAGAATAATGTCTGGCATAGGGGGGTGGTAAACAGATGAGTATTAAACATATGTGATTTTATGGACATATTCACCAGAAGAGTGATACTGTGGTGTTTTCTTGAGCCTTCCAAGGTGTAAGGAACCTTAGAGGCAGAAACCAGGTCCTGTGGCTCGTTTTCCTCTCACTCTATGTGTTTACTAAGTAGAAAAAGATACAGAAACCATCTGCCTGCACTGTTTACCCAACTTCAGAGTTTTCCAGATGAATGGTTAGGCTGGTTGAAAAGGAAAACTAAGCTCGAGCTGTGATTTCATTGTAAATATTTTTTGAACAAATGCATGAATGATTGGCTGAAGGAAAGGGATAGATGTCTTCCTGGAGGGCTGTCTGCCACACACCC
>PVIR01026095.1:0-24260 GCA_004026965.1 Petromus typicus | reverse complement strand
CTCCCCTTCCTGAGGGTGGTGCCTGTGGACATAGTGAGCCCTCTTTTTTTTTTTTTAAGTTTTTTGTTTTTTTGAGAGAGGGTCTCGCTTTGTGGTTCAGGCTGGCCCTGAGCTCAGCCTCCAACTCACATCACAGCAATCCTCCTGCCTCTGCCTCCCAAGTGCTGGGATTACAGGCGTGAGCCACCACGCCCGGCACTGTGGTATGTGGTACTGGTTGCTGCTGGGCGTGAGTCTCCACGCCCAGTATGGTATGTAGTTACCGGGGATCGAACCCGGGTCTTTGAGCACTTGCAAGACAGGAGCCGGAACCACTGAGCTAACTCCCCAGCCTATCAGCCCTCTTAAGTGAGTGAATATTTGAATGATTTAACTTTATTCTGTGAATCAGTGGGAAGTCCTTCAACATTGTTAAGTGGGTGAGTGACATGGTTTGATTTGAAAAGACGACTGGTTTTCTTCAAATGAACTGCTTGGGGGACAAAGCTGGAAAGAGAGACTGTGAGGGTGAAGAAGGACTTTGGGACCCATTAGCCAAATGCAAGCCAGGCGTGGTAGGGTCTGCTTTACAAGCACCACTGGGAAAGACATCTTGGGGGCAAAACACTTTGCTTTTTTTCTTTCTGTGGTACTGGGTGTTGAACCGTTCTCACATTGCTTTCTTTTTTTTTTTTTTGTCTTGAGACAGGGTCTCGCTCTGTAGTTCAGGCTGACCCTGAACTCAGCCTTGAACTCAGCAATCCTCCTGCCTCTGCCTCCTAAATGCTGGGATTATAGGCGTGAGCCACCACGCCTGGCATTGTAGTATGTGGTTCTGATTGCTGGTGGGTGTGAGTCTGCACATCTGACATTGTTGTATTTGGTTACCGGGGATCGAACCAAGAACCTTGTGCAAGGCAGGTGCCAGAACCACTGAGCTAAATCCCCGGCCCCTCGCATTGCTTTTTTAGAAAAGGTATACACAAAAATTTTGACAGGTGATGTACTTTGATACCTAGGATTTCATTTAAACTCTAAAGAAGAAGAAAAGGTGGGGGACATGTGAGGAAGATGCAGATAAAATAATTGGGTTATTTCCCAGTTAACATTAGCTTTAGACTTAGCATTGTGGAATATGGTACTGACTGCTTGTGGGCATGAGTCACCAAGTCTGGCATTGTTGTATGGTTACTGGGATTGACCCCTGGCCCTTGTGCTTGCAAGGCAGGCACCAGAACCACTTAGCTGAATCCCTGGCCCACCGGTTGTGTTTTAAATACTTGTTCGGGGGGCCGGGGAGTTAGCTCAGTGGTTCCAGTGCCTGTCTTGCAAGCATAAGGACCTGGGTTCGATCCCCGGTTAACCACATACAATACTGGGTGTGGAGACTCATGCCCAGCAGCAACTAGTACCACTTACTTCAGTGCCGGGCGTGGTGGCTCACACCTGTATTCCCAGCACTTGGGAGGCAGAGGCAGGAGGATTGCTGTGATGTGAGTTTGAGGCTGAGCTCAGGGCCAGCCTGAACCACAAAGCGAGACCCTGTCTCAAAAATCCTAAATAAATAAATATATAAATATTTGTTTGCAGTACATAGGCTAAGGTTGGTGCTTTGACTTCTCAGTGGTTTGGATGCTCCCAAGTTTTCATCTAGTGGGTTAAGTGCCCTCTGATGATTTCTACTAGAACCAGTTTTTAAATTCAGGGTTCCAAAATGGTACTTTATTTTCTTTGATGTGTGGTTATTTGTTTTTGTGACTCTCGGCATTTATTAGTCGGCATTTTCGAGAAGGCAGAACTTGTCCTCATCCACCGTAACTGTCAGGTTACACTGCAGTACGGCTTCTTCTGGAAAGGCAGGAACAGAACACATTCAATGTTTAACTTCCCCTGTTATTTCTGATATGCAAAGAAGTCAGGGCAACATGAGGCTCCCTTGCTGAGAGACTGAGGGTTGGGGCCAGGCCCGCCCGCATCTCTGGGAGGCAGGGTTCCCGGTGCAGGACTATCAGTTCTTGCTGATAGTGGGAGACGCCGGCTGTTTTCTATCTGGTAAGGAAGGTCACTTCAGGTAGAAGCAACATCCACAGAAGAGGTGGACAATTGATCCAACTTGCCCTGCAGACCAATTGGATGAAATTGAAACGCGTGACTCACTGCATTACCTTTAGGCTGTCCTACATCCTTTTTTGGTAATCCTCCTGTCAGAATGTCCAGTTCTGACCGGGAGTTCTCGTTCTGTTCTGTCATGTCTAGCGTACGGTCAGTCTTTTTAGCCAACGTGAGATGCCTGCACAAAACTCAAACCAAGAATAAAAGTGCTCTTACTGTCTACTCTTCGGATGAAATAATTAGATTAAAAATGCTATGTGAACTCTACAATACTGGTTAACTTCTGGGCCCTGATCAGAGAAGTTGTCAGACTTCTGCCTCAACCGTGTCGAAGGTCTGGTTATTTTTGCTGGCTACCAGAAATGAAAAAATACCCTCAGCCTTTTGACTTTTCTGGCTTTTTCCAGCCACCCAGTCCTTACATTTTGTCTTGTCCTTGCTTTCTGTAAACAAAGCAGACACATTGAACAGAAAGAGTGCCGTTTACAGACTGCAGCAGCCTCGAGGTGGGATCCTGGTTCTATCACTTGATCACTGTGTGGACATTAGAATCATTAAGCTTCACCCTGTCTTGGTCTTTTGTCTGTGTGAAAAGGATGGTTGTATTAAGTGGCTGTTGTATTAAACTTTAGAAAATGTAAACAGCTGTAGTAAATCATCTCTCCCCCCCCCCCACTCAGCAGGCATTCCCTCCGAGTCTGTTGCTTTTCCATTCTTTATTCTAAATTATTTTGTCTTTAGCCCTCGCTGCCCTCCCACCCAGGGAGTTGGCTTACAGCTTTTGCAAAACCACCCCCTGGCTCCTGATTTGTGTCTGCTGCCACCAGCATCTCTAACCACATGGGTTTGGAGCTGGTTTTCCCTGCTCTTGCTGCCTGCCTTATGCCCCAGGACTGCTGGCTACTGAGCTCATTTTAGCTAAAAGGGTGGCTGTCCTTCGACTTCGGTCTGCATTTGAATATAAAGAATCTAATTTCATTTCAGTGCACTGAGGAGTGGCATTTAGATTTTCTCCAGTGACTTCTGCTGTCCGTAATTTTTCTTTTAAGAGGGAATGAACTAGAAAAGTACTTTTAAAAATGAGAAACACCCTTCCATTCTTAGTTAGTTGTTCTGTCCGTCGTCTTCTCTTCTGTGCTGAAACAATTGCACCTAAGTGGTTCCAGCAGTGAACTCCATAGTGCTGCCATTTTCACTGCAGGGTCTTTGTGATGTAATTGACATGTTCTGCCCCAGAGCAACTGATGAAAAGCCACTTTTTGTTTGCTTTGTGCTCTGGGGTGAGTGGGTGGACTAAAGGGGATTTAAGTCATGCTAGAAACACCAGGAACTTTGCCAAGGGAGCTTTTCCCCTAAGGGAACTGAAATTGGAAGCAAAATTTCAGGACAATGTCTACCCTGGTCCACTTGTAGGAAATAAGTGCTTTTCAGTGAATACATTTGTATGCCTTAAGGCGAAGTCATTAAGAAACTTCCCTAGCCATATCCATTAGTTTTAGTTACTTTAAAACAATCAAGAGTGTTGGTACACACCCATAATCCTAGCATACAAGGAGACTGAAGCACAAGGCTTTATGAGTTCAAGGTCAGTGTGGGCTAGATAGTGAGTTCAAGGCCAGCTTTGAACAGTGAGACCTTACCTCAAAAATAACAACAAAAAGACAGTATAACATTGAAATTCTTATTAATGATTGAGATGAACTTTCTCAAGAACATGAGGAGCCCAGGAGCGTTTTGTAGTGTGATGAATGGCAAACCGTGGTCAGGGCCAGTAGGACCTAGGGCACTGGGGTCAGGTGCTCATTGCAAAGGTGGAGTGGGGTGAATGGAAAGCAACTAGTGGTGAGCCTGCTTGGGAAGTTGGGAAGGCCCAGCTTCAGCTTTCTATTTCCCAGCATTCATTGGAAATTATAGTTTGGCCCCATACGTTGCATAATTCAAAAGAAATTATTAGTACATGTTTGTAGTCCGTAATCACATTCCTTGTGTGGAATTGGTACATGCAAGTTTTTAACCAGCATGGCACAATACCTGGTGACGCCATGTGGTTTAATACTCTACTTACTAATTGTTTCTTACTGTTGATTGCTGTTACCAGCACCTTCTGTGCATTCCTGGCCATGCAGTAATACTCTGGAGTCCCAGGGAAGGGAGAAAGGCTAGGCCATGGTGGAGTCCCCCTCAGTTTTGCTTCTGTTACTTATACTTTTGATGCCACCCCATCAGGAACAATCTCAAGACCTTATTCTTTTTTTTTTTTTTTTTTCCTGAGAGCTATATTGTTTTGGATCTTACAGGTTTTGTTGTTGTTGTTGTTGTTGTTTTGTTTAGTGGAACCAGGGATCAAACTCGAGGTGAAACCTGCAGGTGCACAGTTCTGCCTCTTTCCCGTCCTCTCCACCTGAGGTCACCCCCAGGTGTCACATCCAAAACACTCCAGGTACATAGGTCTCCTGTATTGACTTTCTCTGCCCAGTATGGGCTGTGGTGGACAAATATCGTGAATACTTAAACGAATCTCTCTCACAATAGTCCCCTGAATTTTTTTTTTTTTTTGAGACAGGGTCTTGCTTGTAGTTCAGGCTGGCCTTGAGCTCACTGTGTAGTCCAGGTGAGCCTCAAACTCACAGCAATCCTCCCATCTGCTCTATCTGCAGAGCACTGTGGTTATAGCCGTGAGCCACCACGCCCTACACTGTGGTACTGATTTCTGGTTAGTGTGAGTCTCCACTCTGGCACTGTTTTTTGTGGTTACTGGGGATCTAACCTGGGCTCTTGCACTTGCAAGGCAAGCGCGGAACCGCTGAGTCAAATCCCCTGTTCAGTCCCTCTCATTTTGAACACACTTATCCCATCTTCCTTGTATCTTTCTGAAGCAGTTCTTGAAGTTCCGTTGTGCTGGCTGTCTTGGTGTCCTTAAACAAATTCAAAGCTCTTACTCAGTTTTTGTGGTCATTTTGACTTTGGGGAAGAGCCAGAAGTCGGACAGTGCCAGATCCCATGAATAAAATGGATGAGTTAACTCCATAATGTTCACTCCCCAGTAATGGAAAATATCCAGTCAAACTCCTGGCTGTTCTGCATATTACATTTCTCTGTAAAGTCATCTCTCTTCAATCTCACGGATGACGGAGTTGGAGGTGCAGCCACTAGACTGAAAAATAATTTTCCAATAATGATACTAATGAAAGTTATATGACCTTTGCCAATCCAATCATTTGCCCTGTTTCATGCTGCTTGCATAAGACCCATTTTCTAAAGCAGGAGGTTTGGGTGAAAATGGAAACATTCCCGTGCCCAGATTCCAATTAATAAATGATATGAACCGTGTTTTCAGAATTGTTGAACTGATTTAAATTTCCTTGAGAAACAGAAGTTTGGATCTGAGTTGTCTGTACATGGCCTCCTTCGTGCGACTGTTCCCCAGCAGCTGGTTTCTAGCAGCTGGAGCCGCAGCCGGTTCTCACGCGCCCCCGCAGCTGGCCTGGATGCCTGCTTGGGACGGCGCCTGCTTGGGCGCCTTGCCTGACTCCCTCCGGGCTGCCTGGCAGTGGATTCTAGATAAGTCTCACTGGCCAGCCGAGGCTGGAAAGTATGCCACAGGAGGAGTTACGGCCCATGAAGTTTGCAAAGAGAAGCTTGTGATAAATCAATCCACTGGGTTTTTTTGTTTTGTTTTGTTTTGTTTTGTTTTGTTTTGTTTTGTTTTTTGAGACAGGGTCTCGCTTTGTGGTTCATACTAGCCCTGACCTTAGCCTCAAACTTACATCACAGCAATCCTCCTGCCTCTGCCTCCGGAGTGCTGGGGTTACAGGCGTGAGCCACCACGCCCGCACTGTAGTATGTGGTACAGTTTGCTGCTGGGGTGAGTCTCCATGCCCAGTATTGTTATGTGGTTAACAAGGATCGAACTCAGGCCCTTGTGCTTGCAAGACAGGTGCAGGAACCACTGATATATCCCTGGCCCAATCAATCCACTGTTAACTCCCAAAGAGCTAGTTCCTTTCACTGCCCAAGTCCAGATGGGCTGCACCATTTTGAACTGAACTGTTGTGTCTCTCTTGCCCCTGGGACTGTAAGGCCAGGTAAGTACTGCCCAGGCACCAGCGCACATGGTGTGACACTTTTCCTGCGGGAGGAAGCGCAGGAAACAAGTGGTGACCATCCTCAAGCCCCTCCTGAGAGGCTGAGTAGCTTTGTGAGATTTGTCTTTACCCTCTACAGCCTCTTAAAAGAGCAAAAGAAGGGCTGTTTGGAATACCCTTCCTATGTGATTAGAGTATTTATTTAAATTTAAAACCAAATTTTTTTGAGATAGGGTTTGGTGTTCCTTAACCTGGGCCAGAACTCACGCTCTTGAAGTAGCTCTGTCCCTCAAGCAGCTGAGATTATAGATTATAGGTGCGTGGCCCTGAACCCCGTCAAGTTTACATATTATTCTTATTTTTTGTTTTGAGACAGTATCTTGCTGTATAGTTCAGGCTGGCCTTAAACTTCCTGTGTAAACCAGGCCGGCCTCAAACTCAGCAGTCAGTCTGCCTGAGCCTCCAGAGTGCTGGGATTACAGGCATGTGCCACCAAGTCCAGCTACATTTATAGATTTTTAAGAAGTGATCTCAAAAAAATCTGTCCATGCCCTGATCAAGATGACCAAATTTGGAGTTGGGTTCTCTCTGTTTGAATCTGCTAATTACTTGATGACTTTGTGACTCTGTTTGTTTCTAGAAACAGAGTCTCACTTTGTAGTTGACATTGGCCTTAAACTCACTATGTAGCCCAGGCTGACCTAGAACTTGGGGCAGTGGTCCTGCATGCTGGAGTTACTGGCATGCACCACTCTGCCCAGCTCCCCCAGCTGGTGACTTTGAACAAACTGAACAGATTTAACTAATTTACTCCCCGTAAAAATATGAAGATTAGTGGTACCCAGCTTCTGGGGTCCTTCAGAGAACAGGATGCTAGTCAGATGCCTGGAATGTGGTCAGCAGTTACTACATGCTGGCTGCCATTCTAACTGAATCAATCACCAGATTGTTGAGACCACGGCACCTGTCGTGGATTTACTTCTGGACACATTGTTGTGCTGTCATCTGTTGGTGCTACCCTTCACCTTCGAGATTGCCAGTACCTTGCAGGCAGGCCCAGGTCGGACTCGTGGATGTCCCCTTGGCACTGTTACGTGTGTGTGATTGCCCCGTCTGTGGGGTGAGTCAGCAAGGTTTGCAAGATGTTGCACCTTTGGGTCACGCTTGGCAGCAAAGCACTTTATACCTTGCATTTCACTCGAGGGCAGAACGACACACGGAGAAACATGAGACTTACGGTCTGCCAGGCTTCCTGTGCGCCTGCCCCTTGGTGAGTCAGGAATGGTGGCTCAGTACCTTGGAGGACAAAGCACTCGAGTCACACTTGGTTTCATGCAGGTCACCACAAATGGCATCATTGCCATGAGCAAACCTCCTGCCAAAGAATTGCATCCTGGGCTCTTCCCACCCACCTTTGGCGCCGTGGCACCTTTCCTGGCAGACTTGGACACATCTGACGGCCGTGGGAAAGTGTATTATCGAGAAGACCTGTCCCCCTCCGCTCTTCAGCTGGCAGCAGAGTATGTCCACAGTGGCTTCCCGGAGGTCTCTTTCCAGCCCAGCAGTGTGGTGGTGGTCACCTGGGACTCTGTGGCCTCCAACCGAGGGCCCACTGAGAACCCTGCCCATGAAGGCCAGGTAAGCACCGCCCAGGCATGAGCACACATGGTACGACACGCCGACTTTATACTCTGTTCTCCTAGTGTAGGCGACTCTGGTGGACACTGTCCCTCTGTTATCGATCCAGGAGGTCTGAAGTAAAATAGACTCAGCTGGTCATTGTAGATACACAGCTTCCAAAAGCTCTGCAAGGGTATATAAACCTCTGTTTCAGCGATGATCAGATGTAAACAATGCTAGTTCCTGAGAAGATGTCTAGACGGCAACAGTAGAACTGGTAAACAGCATTCCCTGCGTGTTCTTCCTTTAAGTGGCAGATAGTGGGAAGTTAGCTTTTAGTGGAGAAGTTAGCACACCAGTGTGATTGAAAAGTGTGGTATGTCTGAAGACACAGAGTACCACAGGATTGGTATTAACACCCTCCCAATATTCCTCCTTACTGCAGACAGGCTTATCCCTTAATTCTCGCCACTTTCCCAAGCAGTTCTTAAAGTCCTCTTTCAAAAACAGTGAGTCCTGCTGCCCAGTGCTATCCAACAGGAGAAAAAGGCAGGCTCGTAAAAAATGTGATGGAACATCCTTATATACTTTATTCACTCACCACAGCCAGCACCATGCCACTTCTGGCTCTTCTCCAAAGTTAAGTGACTGTGAAAGGTAAATGGTTTGCATTGATGCAGAATGTTGAGGCAGCCATGATAGTACAACTGAAGACATGCACAGAAGAGGACTTCCAGAACTACTTTGAAAAGCAGAACAGTGGAGTAACTGTTAAGTGAGGAGAATAACTGGCTCTGTGCCTTGTACTGAAATGAATTTTTTAAAAATTTAAACATCCACCCTATTTTTGATTAGACCTTGTATATTCACTAAGTAATCAGGAGCTCTTACGTTGGCACAGTCTTAGAGTCTAGTAGACTATACCAGAGGATGTGATCCCTTCAGAATAAGATGACAGATCTATATAGTCTGGGAAATAGCACATTTTGAGATCCATGCTTGTGTTGCTGGTTAACTGGATTTTAATTCATCTTCACAGAGAAACACATTTCAGGCTGTTCTGGCCTCCTCGAATGCCAGCACCTACGCCATTTTCCTGTACCCCAAAGGCGGTCTGCAGTTCCACACGACCTTCTCGGAGAAGGATGGGAGCTACGTGCCCGCTAGGGTTGCTTTCAGCCAAGGCTTAGTGGGCTTCTTCTGGAAGAGTGATGGAGCATATAATGTATTTGCTAATGACAGCAAATCACTGCATAACTTGACCAGGTCTGGTTTCTTTACCCCTCAGTACATTCTCTCTCTAATTGTATTATTATTTTATAATTTTGTCAAGGAAAATGTAATAGGCATTATAGGTCATTACCTAACAACGACCTTACAATTTTTAAATTTGTTTGTCTCTTTGTTTTTTGAGACAGGGTCTCCCTGTATAGGTCAGTCTCTCCCTAAACTCCTATGTGGCTCAGACTGGCCTCACACTCACCGCAATCCTCCTGCGTCTGCCTTCCAAGTGCTGGGCTGGGATTACAGGCATGAGCCACTATGCCTGGCTGGATTTAAATTTTATATCTAATTAAGAGTTATTTGTTTCTTTTTTGCTTTTGCAAGACAGGCTATCCCTATGTAGTTTAAGGTGGCTTCAGACTCACTGTAGAGCTTGGCCTGGCCTTAAATTCACAGCGATCCTCCTACTTTACCATTCCAATAATTAGGGGGATTGTTTGTTTTTGTTTTGTTGTGCTGGGGGTGGAACCCAGGCCCTGGGACATGCTAAGCTGGCGCTGTACCACTGAGCTTGTATCTTAGCCTTGTAGATAGTATTTCATATTGTGATATACTGTTTCTCTGGTGAGTGTAAGGGAATACCCTCAGAACAAACAGATATTCTTTATTTTACAAATCATCCTCATTTAAAACAGTTTTTATCACGACCTCTGTAAATATGAAGATGGAGTAAAGATCATGTAAGTTTATCTCCTTGCCAGGACCCAGAGGCTAGGAAAACCATTTTCTCTCCACACTAGCCAAGGGGAAAGTCTTGGGACATTGACTGTGTCTGGTGTAAGTTTTCTCAGGCTGTGTTGTAGATTTGGCAAAAGCAGGGGGAAGCCCAGACTGGTTTCTTTTTGTAAATGAAAATCTTTCTTGCCCCATTAGTCTTAAAGAAACAAAGAATGCCCCTCCCTCTAGCTTCATAATATCAAACCTAGCCTGACACGTCTCTGCCCTTTACAGAGTGATATACTGGCAAATTCTCAACATCTGGTTTATGGCAGCAGAAGCCCTGGCTTACTTTTATGGGATAAATATTCTTGCCTTGATCAAATTCAGGCTGCTAACATTATGCCACTCGCTGCAGTGGTGAAAAGATGCACTATTAAATTTTTTCTCCTCAACATAGAGATAAAATAAACTGAAAGAACTTCAAGAACACAAATATTAGTAAAATTCTTAGGATGAGTTTTTAGTATATTTTGTCTTTTAAAATATATAATTTAGGTGAGTGTAGGGGTACAAGCCAATAACCCCAGCATTTGGGAGGCTGAGACAGACAGATCTTCATGCATGTGATGCTAGCGTGGTTCATATAGTAAGTTCAAGGCCAGCCTGAATTACATAGGGAGACCTCGTCTTAAGGAACCAAAAAAAAAAAAAAGAAGTATATGTCTATATGTACATACACATATATGCATTTTATTTGATTATAAGTTTTTGTAATTTAACTTTTTTTTTTTAGGTTTTTTGAGACAGGGTCTCACTTTGTGGTTCAGGCTGGCCCTGAGCTCAGCCTCCAACTCATATCACAGTAATCCTCCTGCCTCTGCCTCCCAAGTGCAGGGATTACAGGCGTGAGCCACCACGCCCGGCATTGTGGTATGTGGTACTGGTGAGTCTCCACACCTCGTATAGTATGTGGTTACCAGGGATCGAACCTGGGTCCTTGCGCTTGCAAGACAGGCGCCGGAACCACTGAGCTAACTCCTCGCTCCTGTAATTTAACTTTTTAACAATGTTTGTGCACTTGGAAGGCACAGGTTGTAGGACTGCTGTGAGTTTGAGGCCAGCCTGAGCTACAAAGTGAATTCAAGGCCAGTCTGAGCTGAAAAGTGAAACCTTGCCTCAAAAAGACACAAACAAAACAGTGTTTGTGTTTAATAACAATTTTAGAAAATTCCTAAAACTTCATTGTGTAATCTGGTCATTTCATATAATTTTTGTTTACTTGTCTTCTGCTCACTGATGCATAAGAATTTTAAAAATGGAGATTAAGGTCAGTGGTAGGCCATTTGCCAGCAAGTGTGAGGTCCAGGATTTGGTGCCCAGCATTAAACAGAAAAAACAAACAAAACCGGAGCATTAGAAATGATGAGCAAATAGACATAGGGCTATTCTGTTGTGTTTTATAATGATAAAAATGCCTTCTGGGGCCAGGGATTTAGCTCAGGGGTTCTGCACCTGCCTTTCAATCTCAAGGTCCTGAGTTTGATCCCCGGTAACCACATACCACAGTGTGAGGCGTGGTGGTTCACGCCTGTAATCCCGGCACTCAGGAGGCAGAAGCGGGAGGACTGCTGTGAGTTCAAGGTTTCCCTGGACTGCATATTGAGCTCAGAGCTAGTCTGAACTACAAAGTGAGACCCTCTCTCAAAAAAAAAAAAAAAAAGCCTTTGTATTTGTAACTCCTGCTTTTCACCATACCCTTTCAGCACAAAGGGGTAAACTGAGGCATCTCCGAGCTCCCTATCCAGTCACACGTGCATTTTTTGCCCTCTCAGCTCTTCTAACACCAAATGTGTATAGTGTTTTCCCTTCATACCAGCCAGTTGGCCAGTTCTCTGGGTGCCAGCTGACTGCCGTGTATTTCAGTTCACTCCTGACAGTAACTCCCTGGAGTTCATGTGGACCCCATGAGTACAGGCAGGCTCAGTGCCACAGCACTGCCTCACCTTAGACACCATGCACAGAGCCCTGTGACCACACCTGTACTCATGCCCTGCTGTATTTCAGAGTTCTCCTTGACTGTCTATCCTCAGGTTCAGTCGTTTGCTAGAAAGGCTCTCAGAACCCAGAAGCACTTCCTTTTGCTGAGGTATTATGAAGGACACACCTCTGAGACAGTGGAAAGGAAGAGTCTGGGGCAAGGTGTTGGAGAGGGTGCCAAGCTCCCTTACTTCCTTCTTCTTTCTCCGACCTCCCAGCACTTCCCTGTGGTCTCCAACCCTACCATTTATGGTTTTTATGGCCTTCTCATTAAGTACATGTGGTTGGTTAAATCACTGGTCATTGGTGATTGACTCTCCAGCTGGACTTCCCTTCCCTGGAGACGGGAAACCTGAACCTTCCAACATCTGGCCTTAGCAAGGCCTTTCTGGCAGACATCCCCCAATCTGAGGCTATAGCGCACCCCCATTCCCCATTCAGCTCATTAGCACACAAAACCTACCTTTATCACCTTGGAAATTCCAAGGGCTTGGGGAGCTCTTGTGTCAGCAATAAAGACCACCTGTGTATTTTCTGTTCTGCCCACTCTGCTTAGCATAGAGAACTTTAGAGAATAAAAGAGCTCATAACCTAAGTCCTAAGGATGTCCTGAAGCCCTCATGAATGCTGAGGAGGATTCTCTGATAGTGCTCTGCCTGTTTGGACTCGGTTTACCAAATATTGGATTGTCTGAGCTCTGTGACGGGCCAGGCGAGACACCACTGCCCTCTTGCATTCCAGCTCCAGCCACAGGTAGACAGTTGGTCACAGGCCTGGGTTTCAGATCCACATGGCTCCTGGGGGCTCCTCCTAGAGGTGAGAGGGACTGCAGCCCTGTTTTCAAGAAGCCTTCTTTTTCTTTAGGAGCAGCAACTGTGGGTACCCAGGTGTGTGGGTGTTTGAGATTGGGAGTCCAGCCACTGCTGAAGGTGTGATTCAGGCAGAGGTGAACCTCGGACCCGACAGTGGAGCAAACTATGAAAGGGAAGTCGATGATTATGACCAGATAACCACTCATCTTGGCCTGGAGGATACAGCAACTCCATCTTTGCCCTTCAAGATTACAAAGAGGGAAGACATTGACACCTACGATGTGCCCCGTGCCCTCTCTCCACGCCATGAGGCTACGGAGAGGTCCAGATCTTTCCAGTTGCCAGTGGAGAAGTTTCCCCAGCAACAAGTCCAGGTCATAGATGTGGATGAAGTGGAGGAAACAGGAGTTGGTAAGACTGTTTAAATTGCAGTTGGGTGGGGGATATAGCTCAGTGGTTCCGGCCCCTGTCTTGCAAGCGCAAGGACCCAGGTTCGATCCCCGGTAACCACATACCATACTGGGCTTAGAGACTCACCCCAGCAGCAATCAGTACCACATACCACAGTGCCGGGCGTGGTGGCTCACGCCTGTAATCCCAGCACTTGGGAGGCAGAGGCAGGAGGATTGCTGTGATGTGAGTTTGAGGTTGAGCTGAGGGCCAGCCTGAACCACAAAGCGAGACCCTGTCTCAAAAAACCTTTAAAAAATAAAAAAAATAAATAAATTGCAGTTGGCTAGTAACATCTGTGGACACTTGGGCCCAGGAGAGGAGTATCGTTACCAGACGTGAGAGTCATGTGCATTGTATGGAAGGTTGTAAGGATGGGAGCTTGGGGGAGCGGAGCGGGCTGAGACCTCACAGCTGTAGAGTACTGGTGTATAAGGCTGATGGTGTAAAAGAGCTGATACCCCTGTATCTTCTAGGGTTAGGACTCTGGTCCTGGGGTGTATCCTGTCTCAAGATCTGTGTATTCCATTCTGTCCCTTTTAAAGAAAAACATGCTTTTGAATTGTTTTGAAAGTCAACTTTTCTTATTTGTGACTTCTGAGACCAGAAATGTATCCATCCAGCTGAAAAAACATTTTAGAAGTTCTTTTGGCTGTTTCTGCAGCTTATCTTAGACATTTATTTCCTCTTGGTTTTGGAATTAGAAAGGCTGATTAGTTTTCCTCCCCAGTCCCATCAGTTTTGGAGCTCATTTGTGAAGATTGAAAAATAGAAAACAACCAGATTCCGTATGAAAAACAATTTTACATTTATCTTCTAGTCAACCATTATGTATCAGGCTTTTCCTACATTTTGAGAAAAAAAAGATATTTTGAACATGGTTTGACTTTCCTCAAGAGATGTTCAAGCTGAAGTGCCTTCATTAATGTTTTCTTATGAAGTTCCTATTAAAATCCACCTCCTTACTAGAGCCTGAGCCCGGGAGCTCATACACACTAGATAAGTGCTCTACTATCGAGCTACAACCTTAGTCATTTTGGTTTATTCTTATTTATTTAAATTTTGAGGCAGGGTGGAATGTAAGAAAGGAATGTACAGCTCAGTTGCCCAGGCTGGCCTTGAAATTTCAGCCTTCCTGCTTCAGCCTCCAGAGTAGCTGGGGTTATAGGTGTTAGACCTATACCTGGTGGCCCAAACCTGAAGCAAGTTTTTTGACTTTTTAATCTTTCTGGTAAGACATTATCCCAAGACCCTGAGAAGTCTGTGTCCATTCCACACTTTTTATTTTTTTGAGTCAAGGTCTCGTTTTTGTAGTTCAGGCTGGCCCTGAGCTCACTATTTAGCTTAGGCAAGCCTCAAACTCACAGCAATCCTCCTGCCTCTGCCTCCCGAGTGCTGGGATTACAGGTGTGAGCCACCATGTCCAGCTAGCCATTCATTTTTATTTCTTATTCTTTGTTATGATATTTCTCAGAGCGATGGTCAGAAATGTCTTTTTTTCCTCACTAAATGCCCCAGACCCGTCATGGCTCCCTGCTGGCGTAGCATGCACTGTCAACACAGGGATATGAGTGCAGATGCTGCCGTGCTGTGGGTCACAGAACCATCTCCCCCCAGGGCCGAGGACCTATGTAGATGCTGAATTTGGAGTCTTGTGTTACTTCTGCCTTTTCTAGAGATCTCTGAAATTCTTTGAGGAAACACCACATTTAAATGAAACCATGATTAGCCCCAACCACTTATTGAAGTATACCACTTGGTACTGAAAAATGCCTAGATTGGAATTTAAGAATGTGTCTATGACAGCTGTTTTTCTATTCCCGTATCCCAGTTATTTTGCTGTGTTTGGTAGAAAGGTCAGCCTTCAGTGGCCGGCAGCACATTCCTGGAGTTATCTGACTAGTCACCTTCAGTTATGCAGGCCATAGTGGACCTGCTAAGAGCTGGGACATCTCCATTCAACAGGACGCCATCAGCTTCAAACACCACCCTTACACACACTGGAAATTCCCGGTAGAGAATGTCTGATAGTCTGTCTGCCTTTAACTTTGCTTTTATCTTCACTCCTCCTTCAGAAAAGCTTACCTCTCTTGGGCTTTTGAACTTCATTCCAAATTAATTTGCACTGAATCATTAAATTTAATGGGTTAGCTCATTATTCTAATACAGTGAACTTGGGGGGTAGACATTTAGACTAGGGAGAGATTCCTTTTGATTCTTAGGTCAAAGGCTTTTAGACCAGGTGTAACTGAAGGATTAATTCTCACCAGCTTTTAATATCAAAGCTTTTCAGTTATTTCCTAGGGAAAAGGGTAGGGTGAAAATTTAAACAAAAATTTGAGGTTGTTCAGGTAGCAAATTTTATGCTATATATATTTAACACAGTAACAGAAAATAATAAAAGGAATGTACATTTGAAGTACACCCCATATGTGAATTGATTCTCCTGACCACATTGTATTGATGCCATTATGAGATTGATGTTGGAGGGCATTCACCTAGTGATTTACACTGAGGCCCCAGAATGGTAACAGTTTTTAATAGCTCAGTCTTGTCATTTCACACTCCTGTTGGACGCATCTCTCCCAGTGGCTTGGATAATGGAGCTGTTCACTGTGTCAGTAGCTATCTGGAGTGGGCTGTGATCAGCCAGGTGCTCCAGGACCCAGGCAGAGGCGAGTCCTTCGGGATGAGCCTCTCGCCCTGGAGTGGTATGAGGGCTGACGATGTGCCTTTGTTTTCTCGAGACAGTGTTCAGCTACACCACGGATTCCCAGCAGACGTGTGCCAACAACAGACACCAGTGCTCGGTGCATGCTGAGTGCAGAGACTACAGCACGGGCTTCTGCTGCAGCTGTGTGGCCGGCTACACGGGCAATGGCAGGCAGTGTGTTTCAGAAGGTAATTGGTGTCCATGTCTTCTGCTTGTGTGGAGGAGAGGAGTGGGGGTTTTGTCTTGTGCTTGCTTAGATGTATGGCTTTTTCCCAGACCTCTGGAGTGTGCAGTTGTTGGTGGAATTTCATCTCTCTCTCACCTCTTATTCTTTCTTCTTTTCTAATGAGTTCCTTGGGGACTATCCGCTTTTCTAATTGGTGCAGTCTCTTCCTTTCCAGTACAGTATCGCCATCACTAGGGTGATGCCCACTGGGAACCATCTTCAGAGCTGTCCAGACACCTGTTGAAATTACAGAGTCAAACCAAGGATTGTTTGCGCCCCTTGTTCTTCTGTTTCCTTTAAATCACTTCCATGTCTTTGTCCTTGGGGATCTCCTGAGTTTACATGGCATAACTGCTTGTCTTGCTGCTTATGAATCGGATGTATTTCCACCATTCTTCCACTCTGTTGCTATTTCTTTGTGCTCCTGAAATCCCAGCATGGCTGAGGTGGAGCTCAGGGTGCGCTCAGCAAATCCTGGGGCCCAGATCCACTGTGGGGCCCCCTCCCCAGGGCTTCCCTGATGGGCTGAGGTCAGCTCTCTGCTCTCCCCCTCACAGGACAAGTGGGTCATAATGCTCTCAAGTGGCACATCTGGGATCCTGGTGACCTTTTGCTCGGAGTGAGTCCTGCTGGCCACACGCCAGCATGAAAAACAACGAAGCCCATGTTGAGGAGCTTTTGTCTTTCATGTGCCACCAGACTGCCTCATTTGTTACAGCTCACTTTCCTTGGGTGCTTAATGAGGAGTTTAAATTCCTTGTAAACTTTGATTAAATAAAACCCGGTTGGAAAACTGTGTTTTTCCCAGAGGCCCTGCTCTAATGATCATTCAGTTATTTCAATTTGCCAAAAACAAAACCAAAAAAAAAGGTTCCTTCAGTATAATAACTACATGAAGAGACCTTTTAAAAATACTACCTTCGAAATGGAAGAACATCTAGCATACACTTCATATTAATTTTGGAGGATATTTTAGACTTCTTTAAAGTGTTTTCTTCCAAATCCCATCCCCCCAGGGATGGTGAGCTTTTGCTTCTTTGTTTTAGGCTTGGCTTTTTTACCTCTCCACCCTTTAAGAGTTTCCAAAATCCACAACAAAAGCTAATTTTTAAGGAGCAACCTCGTGAGCTCTTTGCTCCCATGTATGAGAGCCCAACATGCTAAACAGTTCATTTGGCAGCAAGCTCAGAGATGGCAAATTGTTCAGCCACAGATTTTAGCATTATATGTTCATCCTGTAATAGTTTTGTGGTTTAAATATTTGTTGGATTCTCGCTACTTAAAACATTCTTTTCAGCTCAAGTTTGGTGGGAAAAAAATGTGTTCGGTTTCCTTCACTTGGCTCTTGTCCTTGTTTCTGTAGTTGTTGAGATGCATTTTTTTGCTATGAGCCTGCGAACTGCAGAGCATTCCCTCGTGGGATGACACACTGTGCACAACTACTCTGTGTCAAAAGCACGCCTAGGCTGGTGGGTCATCTTGTTTAGCAACTTGGACTCATAGCTGACAGAGAATGAGCTTTACCTCAAAGCTAAGCAATCCAAGATCACCTGTCTCTTACCTTTTCTTGACCTTTTTCCTTGAACTTCTGTTCATTTTTTTTGAGACCTAATTCAGGTACCTTTTTAAAACACATAATTTGATGGGTCTTAATCTTGCCACAAAGTTGTGCAAAAATCACCTCTAACTCTAGAACGTTTCCGTTATCCCAGAGGTAAGTACCACATCCCTTAGCAATCACTCTGGGTTCCCCAGAGACCTCCAGCCCTGTCACTCCTAATTTATTTTCTGCTTCTGTGGGTTATCCTGATTTGGAGATTGCATATCAGTGGAATCATACATTATGTGATCCTTCGTGTCTGGCTTCTTTCACTTAGTGTAGTATTTTCAAATTTTTATCCATGGTGTAGAGTGAGTTAGTATTTTGTTCCTTTCTGTAGTCACCTGATACCCAGTAGACGGATGTATCGTGTTTGGTTTTTCCATTTATCAGTTGATGGACAATTTGGGTTGTTGCCCCTTTTTGTTATTATAAGTAAAGCTGCTAAGAATGTTTGTGTGCAAATTTTTTGTGTGAACATATGTGTTCCATTCTCTTGGGTATGTATGAAGGAATTGGAATTGTTGGGCCATATGGTAATGTTCAATTTTCTTATTTTAATATAATAAGATCAACTTCTTTCTTTCTTTCTTTCTTTCTTTCTTTCTTTCTTTCTTTCTTTCTCTCTTATTCTTTTTTCTCTTTCTTTCTTTTAGTTTTTTTGAGACAGGGTCTCACTTTGTAGCTCAGGCTGACCCTGGACTCACTATGTAGTCCAGGTTAGCTCCAAATTTGTGGCAAACCTCCTGCCTCTGCCTCCGAAGTGCTGGGATTACAGGTGTGAACCACCATGCCCAGCCTTCTCTTTCTTTATTCCTTTTTCAGTACTGGGTGTTACAACCAGAACTTTTTACTGAACTACTATGTTCCCAGCCCTTTAAAAATTTTTTTTATTTTGAGACAGTGTCTCACTAAGTTAATAGATTGGCCAAATTGGGTTTGAGTTTGGGATTTTTCTGTTTTGGCCTCCCAGAGGACTGATATTACAAGTGTGTACCTCTATGCCTGGCTAACATATGTTTTTTACTTCCTTTATTCCTGATAAAACAGTAAATATAAATGCAAGTTGAACATACTTAAACATTATAGACATACAGCGTGTAGAAAATGAACATTCACTACATTGCCCTGACTTAACTGTTAACAGGTCTTCCCCAGGTATATCTATTGCTGATATTTATTTGAATGTTAATTTTATGAACAAAAATGGTATACTACATTCCAAGCAAGGGGGAGTATTCTGAAAGGGATTAATGGCAAAGTGTCTTTTACCATAGTAGTTGTTAAATTTAAATATTCTGTGTATATTTTGGTTGCCCATTGTAGTGCTCAGTGGAAGGTTGGGTGCAAAGCACATCCGCCATCTTTCTTTGTTTCTGGCTCAGGCTCCCCACAGCGTGTCAATGGCAAGGTGAGGGGCAGGATTTTCGTGGGCAGCAGTCATTCCCCCATCGTCTTTGAGAACACCGACCTCCACTCCTACGTGGTGATGAACCATGGGCGTTCCTACACGGCCATCAGCACTATCCCTGAGACCGTCGGCTACTCCCTGCTCCCTCTGGCACCCATCGGAGGCATCATTGGATGGATGTTCGCTGTGGAGCAGAACGGCTTCAAGAATGGCTTCAGCATCACCGGTAATTTATATCTGACATTAAAGTCAGTGGGCCACACAGCAGTGTGTGGGGGAGGCCTGGGAACGCAGGTGCTTTCTGATAGGCATTGGGTCTGTGGACAGAGGACCCTGCATAAGTAAGACGAAGACTTGAAACTGATTATATTCATTATAGCCTCAAAGTGTGCTGGGTGGGGAGGGGGCGAGGGGATCCATGTTGTGCTGGGGAGTTAGAACCCCAATGTCAGCTTCTCTATGCTCACAGCCAGAAGGGCATCAGGGGCTGACCTTTGACTTCTCAGTATGAGGTCAGAGAAGAGGAACCTTCCGGGCTTGGCTGGTAGATCAAGCCAGAAACACATCATCTCTGGGAGCCTTGGAGGCCGTGTCTTTTGGGGCTGTGTGGACAGATGATTTGGGGGCTGAGTCCTTGGTGTCATGTGGCCCCGCCCTTCCTTTTCCCCTGTGTGTGTTGGGCTTACTCTTGGGAATCGCTGGAGTTGCAGAGCCAGCAGCGTCATCTTGTCACTTCCAAGACCTGCAGCTTGCCTCTGATGCCTTATGTGCCTTCCCGAGGCCCTGGCTACTCTGTCTAGCTTTATCCATGTAACTACAGAAGTTAGTGGTTTAAATGCATAACTTCCTGAAATGTGGTGAATTTAAGAGAGTATATATTTGAAAAGGGATGAACTTTCCTATCAGACTTCCTAATTTTGGGCTCAATGTTCTTTCTCCCTACCCAAGACATAGAGATTCAAACTACATAGTATCCAAACTACATCCATGCTCTGCTGCAAACTCCATGCACTTTGCAAATGCAGCGGAGCTGCAGCCAGACTTACTGCATGGACCTGCTTCTTCCCTGCTGGGCATGGGAGTTCTCTCCATGGGGAACACTGTGGCACAGAGGGCAGCTTTCAGATTCACTATCCAGCAAACCTTTGTTAACCCTAGGGATCCTTTGTAACTTGCCAGGAACTTGTGTTACCAGTTGGATATCTCCTTGAAACCTGAGCAAGCTCTGTCTGTAAAGTGACAAGAAATAGATATGTATATATGTGTGTATGTATATATATATATATATATATATATTTTTTTTTTTTTTTTTTTTTGAGACAGGGTCTTGCTTTGTGGTTCAGGCTGGCCCTGAGCTCAGCCTCAAATTCACATCACAGCAAGCCTCCTGCCTCTGCCTCCCAAGTGCTAGGATTATAGGCGGGAGCCACCATGCCTGGCACTGTGGTGTGTGGTACTGATTGCTGCTGGGAGTGAGTCTCCACACTCAGTATTGTATGTGGTTAACTGGGGATCAAACCCGGGTCCTTGCGCTTGCAAGACAGGTGCCGGAACCACTGAGCTAAATCCCCGGCCCAAGAAATAGACATTTTAAGCTTTGAACATTTCAGGTTGTCCAGCCTCTGTTGGAATGACTCAGCTCTGTCATTTTGGAGAAAAAACAACCACATACATTGTGTACATGGATGAATCTGTGTTCTAAGAAAACTTGATTAATGAATGGGCACTTGCAACTTAAATTTCATGCATTTTAAAATATTATTTTTTCTAAACTAGAGCTTGAACCCAAAACTTTTGCACTGAGCCTTTAGCTTTATTTTTTATTTTTTTTATTTTTTTTGAGACAGGGTCTCCCTTTGGCTCCCAGGTGAGCCTCAAACTTGCAGCAATCCTCTTGCCTCTGCCTCCCGAGTGCTAGGATTACAGGCCTGAGCCACCATGCCCAGCATTGTGGTATGTGGTTCTGATTGCTGGTGGGCGTGAATCTCTACGCCTGTCATTGTTATATGTGGTTACTGGGGATCGAACCTGGGCCCTTGCACTTGCAAAGAAGGCGCTAGAACCACTGAGCTAAATCCCCAGCCCCTTTAATTATAATTTTGAGACAGAATCTTTTTAAATTGCTTTGTTGCCCTGGGTGGGCTGGAACTTGTGATCCTTTTGCCTCAGCTTCCAGAATGCTAGAATTGCAGATGTGCACCACCATGCCCAACCTTACATTTTCTTACACTGATTATTTAACCATTTAAAAGTGTTTAGCTCCAAAAGGCTGAAACAAGTGGTGGTATCCTGATTAAACTCCAGGGCTGTAGTTTGCTGGCCCTGTTGTAACAGGTGCCTGCCCTGGTGGAAAAGGGAAGAAGCCAGATGCAGCTGGAGCCACTGCCCTGCACTTCATTTCTGATCACTTTCTCTAGCTGCAGCCTGAGGTACTGGGCAGGGCGACTGCTGCTGCCTCCGATTCCGTAGCTCATCAGAGAGCCATTCTGAGCCAGTAGCAGAACATGGGCTCCTAGGTGATTTTTGGTATGGTGATGGGTTGCCTTGACTTTCTGGCCTGTCCTGTCCAAAATGTAACTGTTTCAGTCAGTATTGCCATAATTGTCATTAGAGCATTTGACACATTTTTCTTTTTTCTTTTTCTTGACACAAGTTCTTTCTAGGTAGTCCATTTGCTATGTAGCCTAGGCTTGCCTGGAGCTTGCAATCCTCCTGCCTCAGCCTCATGGGTGCTGGGATCATGGGCATGTACCACTGTGTCTGGCTTCAACAATTTTGCTGACTGTATGTCTTCTCTATTGACAAGGTAGACTGCATTGGTTTTTTTTACTAGGAAGTGGAGGCTGAGAGGGTTTAAGAAATCTATTGGAGTCCACCCATCCAATTCCTACCATAGCGGAGAGCAGTGATGGTGAACCGTTTAGAACTTTTATGAAACAAATAGCTCACTGTGGCATGCATACCGTAGGTTCACCACTACTGGCTCAGAGTCAGACTTAAGACCCCTGCTTTTTCTGGTGTAGCCCCTGAGCCATGCATCTCATGGAAGCAGCTTCTTTCCTCTGTGTGAGGCTCACTTCGGCCACCTGGATGTCTGGACTCTGCTCTCAGTGTCACCGACCTCAGGTGCTATCAGTCATGCCTCGGCACTGTTACACAGGCTGTGCTAGCCAGACAGCAGAGACGATAGGCTCATCTTGATTTTGCAGGGGGCGAGTTCACCCGCCAGGCTGAAGTGACTTTCGTGGGCCAGCCGGGCAAGCTGGTCATCCGGCAGAAGTTCAGTGGCATCGATGAGCACGGACACCTGACTATTGACACGGAGCTGGAGGGCCGCGTGCCACAGATCCCGGCTGGCTCCTCTGTGACCATCGAGCCCTATACGGAGCTTTACCACTACTCCAGCTCGGGTGAGTGGCCCCTGGGGACAGCCCATGCCCCACATGTCCCGTGGCCTCCAGGGCTAAGGGAGGGAAACACACAGGGCACACTTGTAGAGAACTTAGGGCAAGGCAGTAAATAAGCATCACTTAGAGTTGTAAAACTTGGAGCTAGTTATTTCATGCAGTACTTAAATCTCCAACATCTATTTTTATTCCAGTTAAATGTCCCAACGTGTTATATAATTCAAGATAAAATAAAACAATTTTTAAAACATACATCTACCTGTAGTTCTTACAGCTGCATTTACTTTCCATCTAGTACTTGATTTCAGCTTTTAGGAAAGTTGGAAATAGAGCAAAGAGTTCCTGTATATGATTTACCCAGCTGCACCAATTGTTAACATTTTGCCACATACACATATCATAAATATATTTTTCCTGATCATTTGTGAGTAAGTGTCTGCATTATGGTCGTTATCCCCTAAATATCTCTCGTGCTTTTCCAATAAAGATATTCTACACAGCCACATGTTAAGTGTTAAAACCAAGAAATTTGACACTGATATAGTGTGATTACATAATCTGAAGCAGTGAGGCATTATTTTTCTTTCTTTATTTTTTTTTTGTCATTATTTTTCTATTTCAGTGACATTGCTGTCATGTATCGTTGTTAAATCTTCACCCATTAATATAAATGAATTTTTATCAGTTAATCAAGGAACCTGCCTGCTTCTATCGGATAGCTGTTAAACTATTCTCCTTTTCTAAAGCTTAGGCAATTTCCCCACTCTTTCTGAATTGAAATGATCATCTTTCTCCACCAGATTTCTGATTGTTTTCAGAGACCGAATTCCTAGAAACAGGCACTAAGTCCAACAGTAGGAACTTTTGGTGGGTACTAAGGATTAAATTCAGGACTTCCACCCAGAGATTCACCTTCAATGTGTCTTTTGGCTCAGTTGCCTAAGTGCCTTAGTCTTTCAGGGTGCTGGGATTATGGACGGGTACCACTGTCCCCAGCTTGGCACTTTTTAAAGGCTTGCTGTCCAGAAAGCATGTGTAGATGACCAGGACTTTGCAACGGCCTCTCTGGAAGCTGGCATGGCACAGGAGCAGCTCATACTTCTCTTTTGTTTTATTTTATTTCTTGAGACAGAGTCTTGCTTTGTAGTTCAGGCTGCCTCGAACTCAATACATAGCCCAGACCAGCCTCAAACTTACAACAATCCTCCCACCTTTGCCTCCTGAGTGCTGGGATTACAGGTATGAGCCACCGAGCCTGACACTGTGGTATGTGGTTACTGGGGATTGAACTCAGGACCTTGTGCTTGCCAGGCAGATACCAGAACCACTGAGCTAAATCCCCAGCTTAATACTACTCTTTTATTTATCGTCCGGCTTTTATGCTTCTGTTGCGAAGCCAACTGCAATAGAGCACAAAAGTATAAAGAGTCTTTTGTACTTTTTTTTTTCTTAAATAGGAAGTTGACGATTATATCATATGGGCAGAAACAGCTCTTTTCTGAGTGGGGAAGACCATGTCTCTCTGCTGAGGTTTACTCCTGGTAATTTTTCCAAAACTGACTGTTAATACCCAATACTGGTTGACCAGCAGCATGCACACTGCCTTCTGTAAGTTATTTCACCTAGAGTTAATAATGGCAATTACTCCCAACTATCCTAGAGGAAGCAGTTCTGTAACATTAAAAAATGAAATGTTAAATGGGTTTCAACACAGTGCCAGTTCGCAAAGTCCTGGTCATCTACACTACTGGAAAAGAGGATTGTAGAAAGTCTGTAAAACATTCTTTTGCTTTTCACATCAAGTGGTTCTCTGGAACTTCCCAGGCCTCCCAGAACTAGAGGTCAAGGTCTGGTGGAAAGAGTG
>PVIR01026094.1:0-16584 GCA_004026965.1 Petromus typicus | reverse complement strand
TGTTTATCCATTATTGTCCAAAGAGCTGAGCAAGCTGGCAGACCTATTTATTCATGTAATAAACATTTTGTTTATTATAATAAACAAATAATAAACATTGAGCATAATAAACATAATAAACATTATAAGCATAATAAACATAATAAACATTGAGCACCAGCCATGGGTCTGACTTGTTGCTGGGGTGACAAAGATTAGCAATACCATCAAACACAATCTCTCTTCACACAATTTACAATGTTGTTAGTGAGAGTAATTACAGAAGTAATTGAGTGATTTTTGAATAAAGAGTTGTGTTAAAGTGCTAGAACAAAAATTATTGAATATAATGATACTTTTTTCTGACTTGGAGATAAATAGTATTTAGGAATTAGCTGTCTCAAAATATAGAAAAAAGGGGCTGAGGATTTAGCTCAGTGCTTCTGGTGCCTGCTTTGCAAGCACAAGGTCCCTAGTTCATCCCAGGTAACCATATACAACATTGCTGGGTATGAAGACTCATGCCCACCAGCAATCAAAGCCACATACCACAGTACTGGGTGTGGTGGCTCATGCCTGTAATCCCAGTATTTGGGAGGCAGAGGCAGGAAGATTGCTGTGAGCTCAGGGCCAGCCTGAATTACAAAAGTGAAACCATGTTAAAAAAAAAAAAAAGAAAGAAACGTATTTGGATATTTAGAGTAACCTGAAATCTTAGCAAATGCTATATAATCAGGATCTTTCGTTTTTCTTTAAAGATAATAAATGAGGTAGTACAGGAATCATTTGGATAAGATGAACAAATTCTTATTTATTTTCTACTGAGATTTCTACTCAGAATATTTGTAGGAGAACCAAGAACTCATAAATACCCACATCAGGGAGAGAACTACACATTCCTAGCTTATCGTCAGTTTCCTTGTCATATTTGGCTTCTATTTTATCTTCAATGCTACTTTGTTGTAGTAGCAAGAGAACTGAATTGAAAATCTATAAAAGGATTTTATTATCCTTTAAAGTCTCTTTTTGAAGAGAATTGAGGCCCAGTGCTTTTTGATAAATGTTAACCATAATATAAAGTGTCTGTAAATAGACATCCAATGTTGTTTCACCTAAGCATCTTTAGTCAAATATAGAAAAAATAGGTGAATGTGAAATTAAAAGAATACTCATTAGGGATGACTATATTAATAATCATTTCATTCATATTTCATAGGCCTGCTAATTCTTTTTGAGGATTTATTGATTTTTTTTCTAATTGGAACAGCCTATATATTCTTGTGGTAAATACCAAAAAGATCTGTCTGAAATTTAAAATATAAATATATTTCAAAGAAAATATTATACATTCATTCTCTACTAGTTATTATTTCTAGGCACTTTTAGTTTTGATAATAATAATCATTTTTAAGAATTGGGTGGGTAGGGCTATGGGAAAAAATGAGAATTAAGTTGTGTCATACTGGTACAAATCCCCATTATGGAGTACAATCATGATGCGTATATATAATGTACCAATAAAGATTAAAAAATTTAAAAAAAAAGAATTGGGACTTTCCAATCTTTGTTTGGCAAACATTGATTGAGTACTCATCATATAGCAAGTCCCGGCTGTGAGACAGATTTCTATTCTATGAATCAATTTTCATGTTAATGTTAATTTGCCTTGTGTACCACCATTGTGTTTGCTCTTTTTTTTTTTTTTTGGTAGTATGGTTAGTGGGAGAGAAGTTTGCAATAAGAAAACAAAATGAATATCCTAGGTTTTATTCTGAATTTGATTTAAAACCAAAAAGTCTTTAATGTCTATTATTTATGAATTAAATCTTTTTGTTGTTTCTTCATTGAATTGCTATTTATATATCTTTATAGAATGCTTTGTGGTAATTTAATACATGTATACAATGTATAATAGTAAAATCAGAGTAATATGTTCAAGTGTGTCTTCAAGTGCGAATCATTTTTATGTGCTGGTAGTTTTGTACTCTTCTATCATTTTCATAATATATTGTATAATGTTTTAACCCTTACTTATTTTCTTGTGCTAAAGGAAAATCTAAGCAGTTCCTTCACTTTAATTGTACTATCTTGTCTCTTATGGGTCATTTTTCTCTCCTTCCCCACTATTCTTCTTAGTCTCTAGTGACCACCATTCCACTCTCTTCTATTAGAAGGATTATTAATTTCTTCTAATGAATGAGAATGTGTAGTATTTGTTTTTCTATGTGTTGTTCAACTTCTATCTTAGGAATAATACTAAAATTAGCTTTTATTTATTTATTTATTTTTTGGCTTGACTTTGTTTTCAGGTGGCATTTCTTTAAGAAGTAGCAAAGAGCAGGGCCAGGAATTTAGATCAGAGTTCCAATGACTGCTTTGCAAGCACAAGGTCCTGGGTTCAATCCCCAGTGACCACCTGCAGCAATGCCTCAGTACTACATACCATCATGCTGGGAGTGGTGACTCACACTTGTATTTCTAGTACTTTGGGAGGCAGAGGCAGGAGGATTGCTGAGTTTGAGGCTGAGTTCAGGACCAGCCTGAATTACAAAGTGAGACCCTGTCTCAAAACACTGAAAAAAAAAAGAAGGAAGAAGGAAGAAGAAGAAGAAGAAGAAGAAGAAGAAGAAGAAAGAAGAAGAAGAAGAAGAAGAGGAAGAGGAAGAGGAAGAGGAAGAGGAGGAGGAGAAGGAGGAGTTGGTGGAGGAAGAGGAGGTGGTGGAGGAGGAGGAAGAGGAGGAAGAGGAAGTAGCAAAGAGGGCCTCCAGTTAACCTAGGTTAATGGTGCTCTCATTTATCATCTAATAATTATCCTCTTTTTTTTTCCCCCTACATCATTCTCTGAAATTCTAATTGACTCTGCCTGGTTCATGTAAAAATTCTAGGACCAGAGGTTCTGATTGATCAACCTAGGTCCTGTGCTCACTCTTACGAGAGAGAGAGATAAAATGGTCATGTAACAACCCTTTATAGACTTTCATGAAAGAATGGACCAGTGGTGTGCTAACTGGGGGAAGATCCACTATTTTCTTCCTTCCTTTTTTTTTGAGACAGGGTCTCACTATGAGGTTCAGACTGGCTTTGAACTCAGGGCTATCCACTTGCCTCTGCCTCCCAAGTGTTGGTATTCTAGGCATGTGCCACCAGGCCTAGCTGCAAATTCACTGTTTTCTGAAGGACTAAAAGATGCCATTAGGCAAAAATAACAAATGTCTAGCATCAATAAATAATCCAATTGTTTTGACCTATTTGCAGAATATCTGAATATATTGAAAAGCAACACAAAATATTATATAACTTTGCAAACTAAACTAGACCACTGTGTGAAGGGCAGCCATTCTAAGTTATATTAGAAATCGCCATGGATGTGGATTTAGTGGTTTGGGTGCCTGCCTCATAAGAGCAAGGTCATGAGTTCCATCCATAGTACCCCCCAAAAACAAGACAAAGCAAAATACAAACCCATTATCTATTTAAAAAGTCAAATGGCTTTTCTTTATTGTTGAATAATTAAGCCTGTTAGCAATGATACTGTTTCTCTTTGATACTTGAATTTTTTGTCAACTTGTAGATTTTATTTAATTGAAAAATTCCAAAAGCTTACAGAAGAATTCAAGGATGTTTTGTTTGCCCATATAAATTTTACCTAAATTTATTTATTGTAATATTTTGCATCATTTACTTTACCACTTTTTTATGATAATTTTTAAATTGAGTTTATTGGTACATTTTAAATGTACATTATGATCATATTCAACCTTGAGGATTTGTATCTGTACACAGCACATCTTTTTCCCCCATTCCCCTTTTCTCCCTACACCCCCTACATACATAAGCTTTGTTTCTACTCTTTTGTTTTTGCCATCAAATTTTTTCTTTCCTTTCCTTGCTCTTCCCTCGCCCCTTTCCCTTTTCCCTGTGAACATTTTCTTCCTATTTCACAATACCTGTCATACATTCTGAACCTCATTTACACCTTCAGTTTCTCCTAGTACAGCAGTGATGTGGTATTCACATATCTGAGTCCTATTTATTTTAATTATGACTTTTTTTGTTTTTTGAGACAGGGTCTCGCTTTGTAGTTCAGGCTGGCCCTGAGCTCAGCCTCAAACTCACATCACAGCAATCCTCCTGCCTCTGCCTCCCGAGTGCTGGGATTACAGGCGTGAGCCACCACACCCGGCACTGTGGTATGTGGTACTGATGGCTGCTGGGTGTGAGTCTCCATGCCCAGAATTATATGTGGTTACCGGGGATCAAACACGGGCTCTTGTGCTTGCAAAACAGGCGCCGGAACTGCTCAGCCAAATCCCGGCCCTATGACTCTCTTTTTTGAAGGTATTAGAGAGAAAGTTAAAGATAGCATGGCTCTTTATTTATAAATATTTAATTGTTAATTTTCTAAAAACAAGGACAATGTCTTGAGTTACCATAGTATACTTGTCAAAATCAGAAAATTTAATGATATAGTACTCATATATTTACATTTTGTCTTTTTGTTTCTTAATTTTGGCTATTTAACTTTTACAGTGCAGGATCCTATCCTCGATCATAGATTGTATCAGTCTTTTATTTCTTTACTCCTCTTTAATCAGGAAGAGTTTTAAAGTTTTTTTATGGCCAGTTATTTGAAAGGTTATCCTTTAATTTGGTTTGGTGATTTCACAGTTAAATTCAGGCCATGTACTTGTCATAAAAGTAGCACAAAAGTGATCTTTGTTACTATGCACATGTTGGTTTATTCTAGTATTGGTGCTGTTACACACTAACATGCACGCATCTATTTTCCTATATTGGTTTGGGGGTATGAGTTTAGTCTACATCACCGATACTAATACATTTGTTTAGCATATAATTGCTTTTGGAGTTTGTACAACATGGTGGAGACCTTATTAGTTACTATATCAGAAAATTCTTATTAGTATCATTGATTTCTTTTGTTTGGTGGGGAAACATAACTTATTAAGATATTCAAGCAATCTAAGAAGAAATTAATTCTCAGATTTATTATTACAGAAACCCAAAGAAGTCTTATTATGTAAACTGAGTGCTTAATGTACCTAAAAATACAAAATCCATGATGTGAATAGAGGTGTCTCTGTGGGACTTGAAGAAAGGTGCCCTTGTGTTCACTCTTCTGAAGCTGACAGATAATTACACTTGACACGTTGAAATTTTCCTGTATGATCTATATGGAGAACAGAGCAGATACAGGTCAGTTTATGTGAAGCAAAAACCAAACAACAATAAACCAACACCTGAAATACCGGGTTGCAGGGAAGAAATTAACTCATGAGTTATTCATAAAATTAACATTTTAGGGAAGATGTCCATGGCTGAATATATAATGGAATGTGTTTTATTTCATCTTGACATTCTTCACAGTTAAATGTAACGTCCTTCAATCTGCAAAGTAGCAGACATCTCAGATGCTTTAGTCCTTTCACTTCAGTGTTAGTAAAAGATTGTCTCTTTCTTGTCAATCTTTATACCATGCACCACAGATTTTATTGAGAGCTTTTGGTTCAGATGACTGAGGAATGTAACTTCTTCCTTTTTTATTCTTTCCACATATTTTTTCAAGTGAATAGGGCTTGTCAGACAGTGTCCTAAAACCATAAGAGGAAGATGATGTCCTTTCATTTATGAAGCAGAGGTGTTTATGGTACATTGTTTCTGTGACATACTTTGTTATATTATAGTAAATGAGCTGGAAGTAGTTCTCTGAAAAGAAATAACAAAAATAGTTAATGTTGATAAAAGACAGTCTTTAGCAGAGTAAAGACTCATTAGCTCCCGAAGAATAAGCATTATAACTCCATTAGTAATAAGAAGGAAGTTTAAGACTGTTTGATTTAGGATTGTGTAACACTGCTGGGTGCTCTGAGAAAATAAATATAATAATAATAAGAAAAGATAATAAAAATAAATATTATAGGAAACTTCTAGGAAAATAACATAGATAAGTAAAGATAACAATGTCAGCAAATTCATATAGTAATTATTATGTGCTAGAAAATATTCTACATGTGTTACACATATTGACTTTTTAAATCTTCCTTAAAGCCCTTCCTTAAACAAATATTTTTACCATTTCCAAATTTATACAAAGAAGTTAAATTACTTTCCACATTCAACTAGGAAAGGCACAGCTGGGATTTGAACTGAGAAAGCTTCTCTTATGAGTTCAGTGTCCTAACAAATTGCTTCTAGGGCTGAGGATTTAGTTCAGTGGTTCTGGCATCTACCTGGCAACACACAGTCCCTGGTACCACATATCACAGTACTGGGCATAGTGGCTCACACTTGTAATCTCATAATTTGGAAGGCGGAGGCAGGAGGATTGCTGAGTTAGAGGCTCGCCTGTGCTACATAGTGAGTTAGGGTCAGCCTGAACTACAAAGTGAGACTCTGACTCAAAAAAGAAAACAAAAAAAACAAAAACAACCCCCCCAACCCCAAGTTGCTTCTATTCAGTTATCAATTAAAAACATTGTTGCAAAGTTTTTGTACTACACTGAATTTTAAAATTACTTAAATTTAAAGGTATTAGAAGGTACTATTTTAATTATAATTGAAAAATTATATAGTAATATATTTGTATAATTTGTATAGTAACCCTTTGTTACTATATTTTATATTTGTTTTAGGGTTTAAAAAAAATAAACTATAGGGCCCAAGATTTAGTTTAGTGGTTCTGGCGCCTGCCTCACAAGTACAAGGGCCCAGGTTTGATTCCTGGTAACCACAAACAACAAAGCCGGCTGTGATGACTCACTCCCACCAACAATCAGTACCATATACCACAATGCCAGTTGTGGAGGCTCATGCCTATAATCCCAGCACTCAGGAAGAGAGGCAGGAGGATTGCTACAAGTTGGAGGCTTGCCTGGGCTACATACTGAGTCCTGGGCCAGCCTTAACTACAAATCAAGACCTTGTCTCAAAAAAACCCCCAAAAAACAGAACAAAACACTACACAAAAAGATTTACATATGTTTATTCATTTATAAATATAATATATTACTAGCTTATTTCTTGATACTGGCTTTTATAGAATCCTATTTAACCCTGAAGGGATATTAGTACGTTAGATATGTGATTCATTAATAAATTTTTTGATGATAGCTAATGTATTCTTGTTTTAGAAAACAGTAAAATTTAGAACCCAATTCTGAGGTATTTCACTTGGTATATACGTTACCTGGCAAAACAAAGATTCAAATTATGGTATTGATTTCTAAATTTCTGAAGACCAATTGTTGTATTGAGATCCACTTATGTTCTTTCTTGAATGAGAAAGTACCTTGACTTATTTGCCATCGATGACAGTATTCCTCTAGAGGAGTGCGTAGAAGATTAAAATGAAACAAAAATCTCCTTTTATTTTGAAGGACAAGGTGATGCATGGTTCTATGTAATTAGGTAATGAAGACATTTCATTAGATGTTCTTGTTCAGTTTTAAAAATTAGTTTTATTGGTACATTTTAGATATATAATCATTGGTGATAATAAAGAATTTATACCTATACATGATATATCTTGATTCTTCTTTTTTCTATTCCCTTCCTTTCCCTCCATTCATTCCCTCTTTCCCTCCATATTTACAGACTTTGTTTCCATTCTTTCCTCCTTTTTAAAAACTTTTCCCTTCCTTCCTTTTCCCTTCCCTCTCCATAGTTCCCCTTCTCAGTTCATTTCATTTTATTTGTTCATTTTTGAAATACAGTTGTTTTAAATTTAACCCGCATGATTTAGTTTGTCATCAGAAAAGGTAATGAAATTACATCCTTATAATACCTTAGACAGTGTTATATTTCACTATTACTATTAGCACCCCTTTAGTATAGTGTTGAATATTATAATTGCTCATAACATTTGCATGCGTGCACTAAAGTCACTTGTTTTTGTAGGTAATTTTCTCATTACAAGATGATGTGACTTATAATATACTATTTATTAGAATTTAAAATTTTCCATCTGAGAAATAATCCTTTGGTGACCCAGTAAAGAGATGTGATCATGTTGTCATTTTTCTTCTCAAATATTTATTCCATAATGGTGATAGGAGGTTTCTATTAGGTGGAAATATTTAATACCTGGAATAAATAAAATCACTCAGTTTTATTATTCTCACAATTCAATTAAGTGTGTTTAAATCTTATTTGAATATGTTCAAATCATGTGAGAATTACTTTTCATACTAATGACATAGAGGAAGATTTGTAAGTAATAAAATAGATTGTCAGATATGGGAACAAAATACTATAAACACCAAAGACAATAGAATTAAAATTATTATTGGCAGTTTGAAAGTTTTTACATATATATTTGTGTTTAATTTAGAAGATTGCTAAGTAGGATATAGGATATAAAAATATACTTTTTGACTCTGTAGTACACTCAGAATGAATATATGATTATACACTTGATCTAAGGTGCTAAAATATTTTGACGTTTGAGACATATCTGGGACTATGATAGTTACAAGTATTTGGGAGTTACAATAGTTATCAGAACATAAGGCAAACTCACAGGTACCCTGGAAGAAGAAGAGATCTATGGTTGAAGAGACCAGCAAAACAGCCAAGAAGGAAATAGGATATCAGATGGGCCTAGAAGTTCCAGTATGTTTTATTTTATTTTTTTTGACTTGGTTTTGTTTTGTTTGGTGCTTGGGATGAACACACAGCTTTGTGTATTCTAAGAATTTACCCTACCACTAAAGTACATTTCCATCCCCGAAGACTAAACCTTAGGTATTTAATTTTATTCTTATAATCAATTTATTTTGCAATACCAGAAATCTAACTTAGGACTTTGCTTTTGCCAGGCAGGCACAGCACCACTGAGCTATACACCTGGCCCAACTTTAGATATTTTATCAAGGAGCAGTGGAAAATGTTACAATGGGAAAAAATATGGGAGAAAAAAATGTAAACATGGGAAAGCATAAAGTGTTTAGCACGTTTGTGTCACAGGATAGGTAATAGTTGAAAAACTTAAGATAAGCCAGAAAATAGAAGGCCCTCAATGTCTTAGACAAGAACAATAGATTTTATTTGATTATCAGTGACATATGAATATCAATCATATAATTCAAGATTTTGATCAGAGTGTAGAGTTTCTTGTGATAAATTGTGTTGATGCTCAAAATGAAAAAAGCTACTGAAGTTTTATGAAATTAGTAATGATTTTAAAATTGAAGCATGGTGATACTTATCTGTCATGACTGATTTTTCACATTCATAATCAAAATACAAAGTTTTATCGCTGGGAGGATAATTTTTCCAAAATGATGGTAATGATACTGTATTACTAAAGATTGCTTCCATAAAATCCCAATGTTAGAAGAATCTCAATTAGCATTTTATTTTAGATATGCTCTTGAGAAGTCTCATCATTAAATTATTATAACTCATGATTAAATATATCATTAAGATATATAAATATATAACTACATTTCTCTAAATTCAACTTACACTTGAGTTTTATATCTTCCTAGGATATACTTTATTTTCATTCTGAATAATTGATGTTTTAGTTAATATTGCTGTATAGCTCTACATATTTTTCTGATTATTTCTTTTTGATCACAATAAAAGTCTAAAAACTATTCTATATAATTGAAAATTTTCAGGTGTCATTCTTTAAATATATTCTGTTTTTATTTTACAAAGATACTTTTGAGGTAGTATTTTAAAGACTAATTTACTGTTTTGTTCATTTACATGTTATTTGTATATACTGTTATTTCATTTATGTTATTTATATTTATTGTTTATATATCTCTATACATGCAGCTTGATATATGGAAAAAGCTTTGAAATAGAAACCAAGATTTACAGGCCTCCACTAAACTATTTGTCATTGTAGGGTCACCCTGAAACCCTCTATTTTCTTGCCTGTAAAATAAGGAAATAATCCTGTCAATTAGGTTTTGAAGGATCAGTTTCAATGATAGGATTAATGTAAGTGTTAAAAGAAGTCTTAGGTATTGTTAGGTAATTTCATCATTTAGAATCCACATTATAATTTGATAATACTTCTTAATTATTCAAATTCTGAAACTTCATCATGATAGTATTATGTTTTGTGTGTGTGTGTATATATATATATATATATATATATATAGAGAGAGAGAGAGAGAGAGAGAGAGAGATGATATGCTAATCTAAGCTTAAGAAATGTGCTAGGTTTAAATTTTCTACGTCCTGATCTGCTGTTGTTAGCATTGGAGAGCTGATGTTTTGTATTAACACTGTGAAGAATGTTTATGAGGATAATTAGTCTATGTTGGTTATATTAGAACTGGTTATCTTAATCCTTGCTTGGTAGGAGGTGTATTCTCTGCCATTATTTGGCTCCTGGTCTGCAGCTTTAAATTCTGTGAAGCACAAAATGATTATAAATGGTTCCTTCCTATGGTGTTCCTTATACTTCCTCTCCTAATATTTTCACAGATTTTTTTTTTCTTATCAGTTTCTCTTTGTGTTACAGACTAGAAGGGATGTCCCATTGGTGGTCAAGTTGCAAAGCAATTTCTTTAAGCATCATTAATTTATAGTTAAGAGATTTGTTTTTAAAGATGAAATTTTAATTGATTTTTTTTTTTACTGACCAAGTTTATTATGTCTGCTGAAAATAGATATGATTTGTCTTTCATGTTGAAGGGCAAGAATTTTATAAAATATATGTTTTGAGAGAAAGTGGGTATAAGTAGATTATTTTGGTGGGGCAGAATCTGCATGGGTAAAAAATCAGAATTAAAATATGTTTTTAAAGGGTTTTTTTTTGTCAATGGTGATATCATGTATCTTGTTTTTGACATATTTGGGTATATAAGCCAAATTTTATAGAATTTTTGATTTGTGTTCCTACGCTAGCTTTTCAGTTTATCAGTTTTTTGCCTATTCTGTGCCTGCTGAGCATGAAAGACACTTTATAAAAAAATGCTACAAACATTGGCCCAGGGGAATAGGCTTCCTCTAGAAATAACTTGAATAACTATAGTTGCTATAAACAATTTTATATGGATACTTGATGCTCCCTTGTTGTATTTTTATTTGAATTAGTAATCAGATTCCTATTTGACTAACATCCTAGAAGGAAGAATCACTCTAATGTAGATGTTATAATGCAACAGCTGTCTGCGTCAAACTAGATCAAATGATCATAGCTAGACTTGTAAAGGAACATTTTAAAATTTAGGGGAGCTACTCTTCTTGCAAAAATGAAATGGACTGGCACCGTGTAGCATTAAGAATCCTAAGTCCTATTTCAAAGAAAGCATGACTCTTACAAGTATCTATGCTATATTCCATTTCTATATGTATATTTTCTGTATTTTACAACCCTGATGTGAGATGGTATTTGGTAATACTGTCCACTTCCCATGACAATTTAGCTCATAGGCTTCCTCTTGCAGGTCAGGACATGAGTTGAAAGAAAGAAAGGTAGGTAAGTGGAGGTTTGGGAATCAAAGCTGAGCAAATACTCAAGTTTTATGAACCAGTTATAGCTCTTCTATGCTTCCAATCAGATTTGAATGAACAAAAAGGAATCTATGCTTTCCTTGGAGATTAGTATTACTTGAAACTCCTGTTAATGCCTGTTGCCAAGTTCCTCAGAGTAATTAGTATCAGTCATGTACTAAGTAACTGGTACTATTTTCTACCTTTTCACTCTCAGTATAGAAGTTGTAGGTATAAAAGAAACTCACCATATTTCACTTTCCATCTCAATTCTCAGAGCATATAACGACACCATTTGGTTTAAACTGGAAGTTCACTTTTTTCCCTTTCTTTTAAGAAGATTTTAGCCAATGGTCTATTATTCTTACCCTTTGCTTATTTTCTCCAGGAATCTTTTGTCAAAGTGTTTCTTTTTTGTCCTTTATTGAGTTTATGGGTACATTTTAGATACACCTCATGATCACATTAACATTAAGAATTTGTACTTGTACATGATATATGTTGATTCTCATTTTTTTCCCATTACCCTGCCCTCCCTACAACCCCCTATGTTGTTATACATAAACTTTGTTTCCAGTTTTTTGTTTTTAACCATCAGGTTTTTTCCCCTTCTTTACTTTCCCCTTTTCCCTTTGAACATTTTCTTCCTATTTCAAAATACCTGTCATACATTTTAGAACTCATTTACACCTTCAGTTTCTCATACTAGAGAAATGATATGGTATTTACACATCTGGGTCTTATTTATTTCACTGATGAGGGTGGCCTCAAGTTGCATCCATTTGAGTATAAATGTCTTTAATTTATCATCAGTACAATCAGTACTGATTAGTACTCCATTTTGTATTAAAATAAAAAAACCCTAATCCTCTTTATCCAGTCTCCATTTGAAGGGCATTTGGGCTGTTTCCAAGATTTAACTATTACAAACTGAGTTGTTATAAATATGGGTGCCCATATATTGCTGTGATACGATGTTTTTAACTCTTTTGAATATATACACAGCAGCTGAAGTTTAATGAGGCTTTCGGCTCAGTGCAAACAAATATTGAAGTCAGATCATAAGATAAAAGAATGTGAGAATGGCTTGTTTTACTATCAGGAGAGAGGGTGCGAAGGGATGTGTGTGGAAGGACAGAAAGAGATGAATGTAGGGGCGGAACTTGAGACTTGTGTGAGGGCTATGCAAGGAAAGATTGCTGCTCAGAGGATTCCAAATACTTGAGAATAGGATTGAAAATAAATGCATAAAATGAAATTCTATTTCTGGTTATAAAAAGGAAGAATTTCTGGTCTCCCACTTTTGGGTCCTCTTCTGTCCCTCTTGGGTAGATGCCTTCTTTCTCAAAGTTTTCCAACTCAAAAAAACATAAGAACTCACTATTCTTAAGTTCTGGTTATTGAAGTAAATTGTGTATTCTTAGAAGTGTCTTCCCTGTACTGCATGGCAATTTATATATTCAGAATCAGGCCAAATTCTAGTCACAGTTTATAAATGATGTTTGAGTTGGAAGTTATAATATTAGCATATACTTATATGTACATTACACTTTCTGAGTGCCTACATGTCAGGTGGTATTATTTTGATTTTGTGTATGATTTAAATCCCTTCTTGCCCTGAGTGTATCTGAGAGGCCACATTAATTTAAAGTTCAACTGCAAAGTCCTCTACCTTCCACTGGCACGATTGTGAGAATTATACTGTCCTCCAACGCTAACCCCACTTTTTTTGAAGTCTTCCAAGGACGTAATGACACACCTGAGGGCTCATAGAGGAATGCCGTCCCTGCACAAGAGCTGTTGTTGGTTTGAGCTGAAAATGTTTGTAGCTTTGCAAAAGGAGATGAGATGAGGGAGAGGAAAAGAAAGATGAGGAGTTCGTCAGTTGTGTTACATGATTCTCCCTTTAAACAAGTGTTGGGAACTATACAAATCTCTACATTTTTATAATGAAAAGACAAATATAGTGCAAATTTTGAGTTTGTGAAGACTGGAATTTAACCACTCTGTGATATCTGAGAGATTCAAGGTGTCCATAAAGCTTTGTGGCACCTGGAGAATTATATTTGGTAAAAGTGCTCTTTTAGTTTCCAGTTTTCTGATTATGTCTTGTAGTTTCTGCAAGAAGATTTCTGAGGTTTTAAAAAATTAAAAAGTCTTATATTTTTGCATAAGTGAATTCTGGACAGATGGAGAAGTCCCTTCTTGTCCACTGTGATACAGTGTGCAGATGGCTGGAACCCTAGGCATCCCTGGGATGCCATTATTCTATACTGATGTCATGAGAGTATAAGTGGCATAAAGCTAGCCATCGCAGGGCTCTGTTTTTGTAGAATTTTGCACTGAAAGAAACAACAAAGTGTCATTCAAAATCATTGGATAGATATGTAAATCTTTACTACATTTTTTCTTATTGAATAGCCAAAGGGAAATAATTACATAATAGAATAAAGCTTTGTTTAAGTATTTCCCTATCATTTTTCTCTGTCAGCTGAGAAATTTTCCTCTCTCATTCCACTCTGTGATCCCAGGAAGCTCAGTTCAGATAGACTTCTGAAATATTTTTCCTTTTTTCTCTGGTTTGGACTTTTATTAAATAGATGAAGTTAGCTTCAGAGACTGTTCAGAATCCTGATCCTTTGGTACTTTGAGCCTGCAATAGAAAAGAGAATCTGTTCTCTCAGTGGGTGATCTGTGTGTGAACAGTGGGATTCAGAAAATTGTAAACAAATAACTCAATACCTCTCTTTTTATTCTTGGAATGATAAAAATCAGATATGTGAAGAGATTGCTTTTTATATCTTATCCTTTTTTGAAAGAAGTTTTGGTGAAATTAAAATTTCTTACTATTAAGGATAGTTGTCATTTAAACAGGGGAAAACATACTCTTTGAAGTTGTAAATTCTATAAGTTGTAAATTGTTTAAGTGATGTGCTTTCTTATTTCAGGTTAGCCACTGGAAAGAAAAGAGCCACATTTTTGCTCACCATAGTGAAGTATAGCTTTGTCTTCAATTTAATTTGCACTTTTAACCAACTTTTAAATTATACTAATTTTTATTTTATACATTCCTATAAACCATTCCATATCCTTCATTGGTCTAAATGACATATAAATATATGTGATGTGATACAAAACAGCAATGCTTTTATCCAGGTGCAGATTTATTTTAATTCTGTAGCATTAATAGTAAGGGATCAGTTACTGGTTTTTAGTATAAAAACATAAAATCTGAAACAAAAAGGAAAGCTGTCTGATATTAAGTCAAACAGAAATTCTTTAGTAGCATAGAGAAAATAGTTTTAAAAACTGCCAATTATTTTTACATTTATGTTACTTGTACCTCAGATTTTAACGAATATCATTGTTTACTTTTATAAGTGATTTAATTTTACTTTTTCACTATATTTTCCATGCACCTGCCATTAAGTAGGGACTCCTGTGCGTATCTACAGGATAATTTTACATTGAACTCCAAGGTACACCTGGCATAACTCTAGTTGGTTAGTGAAATATTAACTCCATAGAAATCAAGGACCATGTTCTAGTCTTGATTATGAGGCTATACCACCTTTTCAGTTGGGATTTAGTGCCAAACAAATTATTATGACTGTATAAATATAATGATGAGAATTTTAATATGAAATTAGGTCAAGGAAGTCCTAACTCCACTCGGAGTGATATAGTTTATCTTAACTGTATTTTCCTCACCCATAAAATGGACATAGCAACACTTACTTTCCTAGATTGTTGTGAATATTAAATTATATAAGGCATGTAAGACATTATTCATGTTGACTGACTGGGATTAGGTCCTGAATAAATTAGTTTTTTGTTCTCTCTCTGATAAATGAATGAAGAAATGAAAATACTATAGTTCCTACTTAGAAATTTACTGATGTTCTAACACATTAAAAATTAAGGGGAATTCATTTTAATGATATTAAATTTATAAATGCTTTGTTATATGCACTATGTAATCTTAAGTGTAATATTATGAATAAGTAATATATATAATTTTTAGGCATATTAAGTTTGTGCTTCTGCTTTTTTTTTTTTGTACTGGGGATCAAAATCTAAACCTTGTACTTGCAGGGCAGGCCCCAGAATCACTGAATAAATCCCCGGTCCTGTGCTTCTGCTTTTAACTACACTGTCTTCTTATTGGAGGCATTTTCCATCTAAATACATATATAATAAACACAAATGATCTACTTTTAAGTGAAACTCACAGTATTAGTTAATGAATTTCTGAAATTAATTTTCATAGTTCTTATAAGCTAATGTTTTTCTAGTGTGATTTTTTTGTCACATATCTTCATTAGCTGTTTTCTATTTTATTCTTATTTTAATTTTTCTTGTTATATGGATGTATTTATCTTGCATTATTTTCAAGGTTTAAAAAATTGATAGGATCAGTTGCAAATTGTTAAACATGAATGCAATTTAATTTTTTTGCCTAGAAATTAAATGGGTCCCTTTTTACTATGAAAGTTATGACACTGTTTTTAGTTTATATTTCAAGTATTAACCAGACTACATATCCTGGAAAGTTTGAGAGATTTGAGTAGCTGACAAAAACCTCCACTTCTTAGCTTTGTTCAGCTTAATGCAGTTAAAAAGTTATCACGAAAGCAGCTGACGTTGAATCTTATGAACTTTTGGAACAGTTTCTGTGAACAAAAGCTTTATGATTATTTTTCATTGGATGAGGCTTAAGTAAACTAATATAATAAAATTATCACAAGAATTTTCTTTGTTGGAAAATATTTTTATTCTATTCTAATACTTGACTGATGGTTTGGCTCGGTATAGAATCACAATATAGAAGTGTTCTCTTAGAATTTAGAAAACATGCTTACTCAACTGTGTCCTGTCAAATTTTCTATGTTCTTTTTGAGAAATTCATGCCATTCTTCCTCTCAGTGATTTTTATATATATATATATTTTTAATTATCTTTATTGGTACATTAAATATACACATCATGATTGCACTCCATAATGGGGATTTGTACCAGTATAAGACACAACTTAATTCTCATTTTTTCCCATAGCCCCACCCACCCTACCACCCCCCCATATATATAAAATTTGTTTCCTTACTTTTTTGTTACAATCTCAACATTGTC
>PVIR01026093.1:0-23802 GCA_004026965.1 Petromus typicus | reverse complement strand
TCTAACATTTCAAAGTTAAAGAAGGAAAAGTTTATTTAGCTCAGCTTGTAGAGATTTCAGTCCATAATTGGCTGGCTCATAAGCAGGGTTGGCATAGCAGACAGATTGCACAAGAAACATAGTTCATGGCTCGTAGAAGATAGAAAAAGCAACAAAGCACCTTAACCATTTTTTTCTGCCCCTAGTATTTTGTCCAGGCTACTTAGACAAGCAGCACTCTCACCCTGAATCCTAGTGCCCTTGATCCTAGCACTGCATCATGAACAATTCCAGCTTCATACACGCTACTTGCAGCCCACCTGTGACCACAGGGGGCCCTGGGGGACATCCAGATACAAGCTAACACCCTGAGTGGGCTTAAGCTTGCCATTCTCCTGCCTCAGCTCTCTGGGATTATGTGTATGCCACCATATGCCAAGTTATTTCTAAAAAAGAAAAAAAAATTCCTCAGAGTGGATTCCTGAATTCTAATTGAATAATATATTTGACTTTTGAATAATATATTACTTTGCAATAACCCTTAAAAAAAAAGTGTCTCTGGGACAAAAATGCTTAAACGGAATAGACCAGAGAAAGGGAACAGGAAGGCTTTATTGCTAGACATAACAGAATTTGGGTATTTTGCTTCATAAACTTTAAAAATTTTAAAAATATTGATAAAAACCTTAATTCTTCTCTATACAAATTTCATATGTGACCAATAAAAGGAAAATAAGCAACTTGAGGTGTCAATCAGTAGAAAAAATTTGGCAACTTGTATATTTGAATAGAACGAGATGACCTCATCATCACTCGTCTTTGATGTACGGTTTGTCCTGCTTTTTGTCCAAGGATCAGAGTGTGACAACGAGTGGAGTACCTCCTGTTTTTAAAGAACGTCATAAAGTCGTATGGCAATTTCTGAACAAGATCAAACTGATTGTTTAAGAACAGTCTTGAAACTGAATATTTGTTCATATGTAACTATCCTACATCTGAGTCAGCTTATTTTTTTCTTTTTGTATTTTCTGAATCAGCTTTAATAGAAATGTCACTTGATATCCGAAGCAAAGAAAAGATTTAAAGTGAAGCCAGTAATTCATTGCATCCTTTCTGTCCATGGCAAACTGCTGGGAGTAGTGATTATGAAGTAAAAACAGCGCTGGACACAGGAGATTTGAACCTGAATTTTGATTGTTACTAATTAGTTTCAGAGTCTTAGGGAAGTGGTTGAACTGGAGTTTTCCGTCTAAACTGGCCAATGAAGATGTGCGAGGGGACTTATTTCACCTAAGAGAAAGAACCACATTAAACATTAAATACACATTTACAGATGGACCTGGTGGTGGCGCACGCCTGTAATCGCACCACTCTAGGAGGCTGAGAAAGGAGGATCCCACGTTCGATCCCAGGCTGGGCAAAACCAAAGGCCAACATACTGGGGTTGTATCTCTGTGCAAAGGCCCGGGTTCAATCCCCAGCCCCACCACCCCCCAGCTCAAGGCCCCATCCCCATCCCCCCAAGCCGGCCTGTGAGCTGAGCGCCAGGCAGCTGATCTCGGCAGGTCGGGCCTCCTCCGCCCGGAGATGCTCAGCTTCGGGCCAGGCGCGGCGGGACAGCACCATCGCAAGGCTCTGTGGAGGTGCAAGGTTTCCCGAGCCTCAGGGGGCCTCGCGAATTGCGGCCCTCTGTCGCGTCCAGCTTCGTGTGAGAATCTGTACTGTGACACAGCATTTCACATTTTCTTCCATTAAAAACCCAGCTCTGGGGTCTCAAGTCGGCATCTGTGACCAAGCTAGAGGATGAGCTGAGAGGACACCTCCAGGTATCCCCCGCAGTCGCCTGCGCCCAGCGTCTCCTCCCACCTAGCACGCGGCTGCAGCCCTTACTGAAACTACCAGAACCAGAATGCCCGTGCGCATGCGAACTGCTATTGTGATGCTTCTTTCCCGGTAGCTCGAGCTCTCAGGCAAACCTGAAGATAGCGGCAATTCTCCGGTGGGGGCGGAGACGCCCTGCCAACTCTCCGCCCCCTTCATGATAGATAATGGAACTAGCCAACCGACGCTGCGAGTCCGCCTGTGCTTTCCAATCAGCACGCGAAATGGAGAGGTGGGCGTGCGCAGCAGCAGGGCAGGTGAACTAGGCTGCGACTAGTTGCGAAGGGGGAGATAACGTCGGATCGGGTCAGCGGGCGCTGCAGTCGTAGCCGCAGCGGCTATGGGAGCGGCGGGGAGGCGGCGGCGGCGGCGGCAGGAGGAGGAACAGGGGCTGGCGCAAGAGCAGCAGCTAAAGGCGGCCAGCGGCAGGCGCGGCAACAGCCGCCGCCGCCGCCAGTGAACGGGGACAGTGCCGAGGGTCCCCGGCCGCCCGGCTCGGCGCCGCGCTCGGCCCGCCGCAGTGGTCGGGGGATGGGCGGGCGGCGGCGGCTGCGCCTGCCGAGGGTACTCCGCCGCCCGCGCCGGCTCTGAGCCGGCCCCCGGACCTCTGCCGCGGAGCCCCGAGTCCGCCCCGGCTCAGGTAGGACACACCCCCGGCCCGGGGAGAAAGCGTCGGTCCCCGGGGCCCGAGGGGAGAAGGTCCCAGCCCGCGCCCTGCCCGCGCCCTGGCCCAGCCGTCCCTTCTCTGCGTGCCCGACCTCCGGCTCCCCCCCTCTCCCAACTCTGCTGTCGCCCTTCGTGACCCACATAACACCTTACGCCTGCTGTTACGGGCTCCGAGCCGGGGGACCCTCGGGGACTAGCCTCCGCTGGCATGAGAGGGGCTCGCTGGCCCGGGAGCAGACAGCAGGATATGGAATTGGGCGCCCGGGCAGTGCGCCGGCCTTGGCTCGTCGTCGCTTCCACGGGACTGAGAACCCGAGGCAGGGACAAAAGGCTCTGTCAGTGCACTGTCAGGCCCGAGAGATGGACGACCCACTGAGGTGCAGGACTTGATTTCACGATGCAGTTAGTTTTGTTTCAGTCCTGGCTACCTTCGAGGTAAAAATGACATTGAGTTGTACTTTGCTTCAAATTAAAGTTGGTAGGTGGCAGCACCTTGGAATTAACACCTCTGTAACCTTAGGAATCGCCGTTGAGTGGCTTTAAAAGAGATAAAGAGATGGATTTCATTACCCTGTGTGTCATATGAAGACGCGCTGGTTTTCACTAAAAGTGAGCTTTTTTGTGCGTAGGAGGGTCACGTTGTGAATGGCCACCTGGGTGTACACACACACACATACACACACACACGCACACACGGAGGCTTAACTCATTGCTTTAGTATTTGTTTCTGAGAAGTTTATAACGGTTACATTGGCTCTAACGGCTGGATATACGCCTTCACTCTCCAAGACAGATCCAAAGAGCGTCTGCTGTTTTCCCTGGGCTAAGTGAAGTATAGAAATGCCGTGTATTCATTTCCTACCTTTTTTTAACTTTGGCTTCTTTATTTTGTTTTGAGACGGTCTTCCTTGTATACTGCAGGTTGGCTTGAACTCACCTTGTAGTCCAGGTTGGCCTCCAACTCACCGCTCATCCTCCTGCCTCAGCCTCTTGAGTGCTGGGACTATAGGCATGTGCCACTATGCCTGGCCTATCCTCTCTTTTTTAAAAATAAAGAAGCAATAATGGTGACTAATATAACCTAGTATGACTAATCTTGAATTTGTCTTACCTAAAATATTTCAGATAATAAGTGTGTGGACTTGGATGGTATATTGTGGTTATTTTTCGAAAAGAATCTTCAGTTTAGAAGATAATGTTTTCTTGTATGGTACATTTTTATTCTCACCAAATAGGATGTGTGATGTGTGATTTTGAAGGAAAGTTTCTCTACATTTAATTTTTCCTTTATATAGAATATATTAAGAATTTGTTTTTTCTCTTACAATTTTGGACACAAAAGAAATTAGAGTCTAGACTGGGTGTGGTGGCACTCAACTGTAATCCCAGGATTTGAGAGGCTGTGACAAAAGGATTACCCTTAGTTGGGGGCTACCCTGGGCTACATAGTGAGACCCTATCACACACACACACACACAAAATTGTAGCTTTTTAAATTCATAATGTGAAAATTGAAACATTTGATCATGGATAGGAAGCTAAGAATAATATATCTTGCTTATTATCTGGTATTATAGTTCATACATAATTAATGAGTTCTGTATTGTATTATATATGACTTCAGATTTTCATGTCTTCTTTTGACTTTCCTGATTATTTTAATAAGAAAGCTTCATGAGGCTAGAGCTCATTTACTTTAGCAAATTGAACCCAATTACTATATATAGGGCTTCAGATAGCTTTAAAAGTAGTGTTTGAAGTGAAGGTTTTATAATTTAGACAGTTTTCAAGGGTATTTGACATCTAAAAATGCATTTAAATGTGACAGTGATAGATTGTTGGCTTTTTGAAGTAGATAAATGTTACAGAACTGAGTTAGCTGTGATCATTAAATTTAAATTTCACTTTTGTGGTGGGCAGCAAGTCAGTATAAGTGTCACAACTTTTAAAAAAGTAATACAAATGACATCTTGATTGTAACTCATTGGAGACCTTGAAGTAGAACCACTTAGTTGAGACCCTTTCCTGTTTATTTATTTATTTATTTTTTTGTGGAACCGAGGATCAAACTCAGGACCTTGCATTTGCTAGGCACGTGGCAGCACCACTGAGTAACATTTTTGGCCCTTACACTTTCAAATTTGTGATCCTCAAACTGTGTGAGCTAATAAAAATTTGTTGATTGAAAATTATAACAAGGGAAATGCTTAAAAACCATTATGAATTAGTAGGAGCTGGATTGACAAAAATATAGTAGCCTTTGAAATTTAATGGAAAATACAGCTTAATTTCTTCTCCACTTTATTTTTTATTTACTTATTTTTTTGTTTTCTAAGAGGAGTCTCACTATGTAGTCCAGGCTGGTGTTGAATTTCTGGTGATCCTCCTGTCTCAGCCTCCTGAGTGCTGGGATTACAGATGTGAGCCTCTTTGCCTGGTTTCTTCCCCACTTTAAAACAAAATAGCCCGTGTAGGAGAGATTTGTTTATACATATGTGCAAACAGTTTTTTAAAATTTGAGGGTTTGATACTCAGTCTAGTCATATTTTGTGTTCTTTTTGAGGTTTTTGAGAAACATTCCATATAGCTAGGATGGTTGGTTTATTTGATTTGTAATAGGGCAGGATATCATCAATATTTGTAGCCTTTTGAAATTAAAAACACTTTATGCTGTTTGACTTTGTTGTGTTGTTTTTAGCCAGCATATTAGAAATAATAATGATGATAGTTTTTTTCCAGGCTCAGTGGACAGGACATTTTGCATTGAAAATGCACAGTATTTTAGGTTACATTATCACACTTCTGTATTTGATGAAAGAGCCTTAAAGTTCCTAATAAAGAGTTAGCTTTTTTCATTTATTTGTTTCCAATGTTGGGGTTGAACCCAGGGCCTTACCCACATTAGGAAAGTGATCTGCCACTGAAATCCTACAATTTGAGTTTTTTAGAGCTAAATTTTGGGCCTAAGCACAACATATATGACCACAGAAAACAGTTTCAATCCAGTTTTAAAATCTGTTGATCCTTGATTATAGGTTTAAGTACAGATTGAAATTGTATTATTTATATAATGTATCTAGTTGTCACATTTCTTCTTTTAATCAGATGAGTTTTAAGCAGACCTGTTGGTATATTTTCATTTATATTGTATGATTTTTTAAAAGTTAAATGTACTTGTGATTGTTATTTTATATACATTTGATAGTTGAACATATAGTACTTAGAAACTTTTGTGAACACTGGATTTTTTCCTCGTGATTTTTAAATATTTGTAATTTGATCCCCAATGTTTTGGGGCTTTTCTGTTTTTTTTCTGGTGCTGAGGATTGAAGCCAGGATCTTGAGCATGCTAGGCAATTGCTCTGTCACTAAGTTACATCTGCAGCCCTTGTGGTATTTTTTGTTTTGGGGTTTTTTTCCCCCTCCTTGAGACAGGATCTAGTTTTGTTGCCCAGGCTCACCTTGAACTCCTAAACTCTATCTCAGTGTTGGAAGTATGTGAGATTACAGGGAGGTGCCACTGTACTTGGCTTGTTTTAGGATATTGTTAGCTGTGTGTGTGCGTTTAAATTGTACTATAGGAATTTCTTTCACTTCAAAGCTTCCCAAGGTAAACAATTAACTGTTTAAAAAGAATTTGGAATATAATAGTGTTTCTTAAAAATGAGAAATATAGAGTGGCTTCTTGGCTCCTTTTGGTAAACTGTCAAGATTTAACCTACCCACCTTTTATTTGTGTTAGTACATGGTTGCAGCAAATAAAGATTCTGTTCTTCATAGGGTGCATGTTTCTATGTCATGGGTTAAACTTGTTCATTATAGTCTACTCTTTCTAGAAGGCTGAGGCTGGAGGATCATTATGGTCCACAAAGTGCTTCAATTTCTAAATCACTCAAAAAAATTTTTTTTAATTTTTGTTTTTAAAATAGGATTTCACTATGTAGTCCAGGCTGGCCTTGACCTCACTAGTACCCCAACTGGCCTTAATTCACAAAGTTCTTCCTGCCTCAGCTCCTGACCTCATCTAGTTTAAACCTTAATTCTATAAATAAAAGTATGGCCTTTCAGTCACCTATCTTAATTTTAAAAAATAATCCACTTTAGGGATGCCACAGGGAGGGCTTCTTGTTTTTCCTGGATCTACTACCAGCACAAAAAAGCTTTTGTAAATTTTTCCCCAGAAAACCTTATTCTGTGCCTCCATCCCACTGCTACTGCCATAAGTCAGCCTCCGACTGAAGCAGGAACCGTTGCAGCAGCTGCATCTGTAGAGTCATTAGACACTTGCCAGGTGTCTAGAGTGTTATGGGGATTCCATAGTGTGCAGTGCTCTCTTCCCTGCAGCACTTACGCCCCAGTGAAGGAGGCCTGGTGGGCAGGGCAGTCACAAGGTCGTCGGTCCTCTGGAAAACGTCCTCTGATCTTGTAGCAGCCAGGACTGCATTAGGAGGTGGCCTCAGAATTGTTTTTGTTTCATTAGCCAGAGTACATTCTGTGTACTCCCAGGTTCAGAGGCTAGTGGATCTATAAGTTAATTAAAGATAAGTGTTTTTAAATGAAAAAAATAAAAATTAAATGCTTTCACCTTTAGAAAAATCTTTCCAAGGCCAACAAAACTCACACTGTTAGCTATTGTCCACTTTCACCTGGGCATGGTAGAGCACATCTTTAACCCCAGCAGTCTAGGAGGCTGAAACAGGAGGATTGAAAATTTGAGCCCAGCCTGGGCAACTTAGCAACTTAGTGAACTTGTCTCAAAATAGAAAAAAGACTAGGAGCCAGATGTTGCGGCACATGCCTGTAATCCCAGCATTTAGGAGGCTGAGGCAGGAAGATCATGATGAGTTTGTGTCCAACCTGAACTACATAGTGAGACCGTTTCAAAAAAACCCAAACAAACAAAGGCAGGCATAAAGGATACAGCTCAGGGCAAACCTGTGTTCAGTCACTGGAAAGAAGGAAGGAAGACAAGGGGCTGCTGCTCCTTCCAGCCTGGGCTCTATTTTGAGTCCTCCAGCCTCAGTGGGTGGTTGGCAGTGCACCTGTGTGGCTTCACAGTCTGAATGCTGAGTGATCAGAAGACAAGAATGCACATTATTAGTAGCCAGAAGTGTTTCAGGTAACTGGTTACCCAGTATCTCTGCCACACATGGGTGCTTATTAAATGGACAACTAATTAGGATATACTTTACTATTTATAAATTTAAACATATATTCATAAACTAGAAAAAAATACATCTTAGCATGTACTAGCACCAACTTTTTTAGAAAGTAATGTTAGTCTAGCAGTTACTCCTTAGATTAATAAGTGCTTACTCAACAAACAAGTAGAAATTGTTAATTGTGCATCCAGATGAGTTTTACATGTATTCACATCTCTTAACTTAGTTACCTTTGCCCCAGTTTTGCTATTTTTTTCTTTATTGAGTTTATTGGTACATTTTAGATATACTTTACAATCACATTGAACATTGAGGATTTATACCTGTACATGATATATCTTGATTCTCACTTTTCCCCATTTCCCTGCTCTCCCTATAACCTCCTACTCCCTATACATAAGCCTTGTTTCTATTTTTTTTGTGTTTTTACTTTCAAGAGTTTTTCTTTCCCTTCAGTTTTGCTATTTTTAAGAAAAGGAAACTAATATACTTACAGTCTTACTACAGCGAAGATCATTACAGAGGAGGTTCTGTATAATTATTTTTCCCTTTGTCTGAGAAAAGACCGTAGACATGCCTGCTCTGTTGACTCGGTCATCGGTAGCAGACCTCGCCTGAGGAAGCGTGCTGCCGAGTGCTTTCCCTGCAGTCTGGCTGCTGTTTACCTTCTCTAAGGGAAAACTGCGTGTTGGTGTTGTAGCCAAGGAGGTTGTTTACACTTTTGACAGTAATTGTAACCACATCGACATGAAGTTTCTTTTCTCTTTCAGTAAACTATTTTCCTTTTGGACCTATGTATTGAGTTCAGATTCTTTGCTGTGGAAAGTTTAATATACCTCCTGGAAAGTTCAGAAGGAACAGTTTAAATGTGAGTGGTGACTAAATTTTGTTTCTCCTTTGCTATCAGCAGATAGGATTTTTCACAAATTTTCATCTCAACTCCTTTAGGGGCTTTTATGAAGACCTCCAAGGTAGAAACAGATAAGATCTCGCTGTGGGTGTACCCTGCCATGGAACCTGTTTCTTCAGCTTACATAGTAGATGCCTTGAAAAACTTTGTCACAAGAGTAGCAGGACATAGATTGTCTTTGTAGACTTCTGTTTATACTTTATCTCATTTTATTTTAAAACATATGTAATTTTTATAATTAAAAAAGTAATATCTTGACTTTTGAGATATATGGCACTCATTGCATTTTAATCTATTTATAGGCTATAAATCAGATATCTGATTCTAACTACTGCTTGTATAATAGATCATGAATACCATGAAAATATCTGATCTTTTACTTTAATAATTGTGAATGTTTGATAGATTTGTAGTTCTTATCAAATTTGGAAAATTTGCAGACATTTCTTCTGCCATGGAAATATGGGGAGTGAATTTTGCTGATAGTATGGTTACAATAACTGATCACGGGTTAAAAAGACAAGCAGACTTTGTCTCCTTTTTCACACTCCAGAGTTAACATGTGTGTTAGCTCTGTGACACTGGCCCCCAGCTTTCTAATGCTCTTTGTTTATTTGGTTTCTTTCTTTGTGTTTCATTTTGGGTAATTTCTTTTTCCATATCTTAAAGATCAGTAGTCTTCTATCTTGGTTAATCTGGTGTTATCTCATCTAGAATATTTTTTCCAGTATATTTTTTCATCTCAAATACTTTGTATGTCTGAAAGTTCTTTTGTGTGTGTGGAGGGCCACCAGGGATTGAACTCAGGCTCTTGTGCATCCAGGGTAGGCGTGGTACCACTTGAGCTAAACGCTTGCCTGGAAGTTCATTTTTTAAAAAAATTTGGTCAGGGTTTCTTTTTATTATATTCTATTTGTTTATCTTCTACCTTTTTGAGACAGGGTCTCACTTTGCAGCTTAGGCTTGCCCGAACTCACTGTGTAGCCCAGGCCAGCCTCGAACTCACAGCAGTCCTCCTGCCTCTGCCTCTTGAGTGTTGGAATTACAGATTTGAGCCACCACGCCTGGCATTGTGGTATGTGGTTACCAGGGATCGAATTCAGGATCTTGTGCTTGCTAGGCGATGGAACCACTGAGCTAGATATCTGGCCTATATGTTTTTTTTTTTTTTTGCTTGTTTCTGTCCTAATTTTGTTGTTGTTGTTGTTTTTGAGACTGGGTCTTCCACAGCAGTTCAGGCTGACCTCTGACCTTGAAGACTCTGTATTGTAGTAGGCCAGGCTGGAGCTTTCCATGATCTTCCTGCCTCCAGTTCTTAAGTGCTGGATTACTGGTCTCCACCACCACGCCTGGCTCTTTTTTTACTTTCGCCAGTGAGCATACAAACTGTAGCCTTGCGTGAGGACTAAGGATTATTTTGCCTCTCCACTTCCAGTGATTCTTGCCTTGGCCTCATCTGTTTTCTTTCACCTGCAGTGGTAAGTGCTCATCTCAGGAGATCCTTCCCAGTTGTGGAGGTTGCTGTATGCTGCTCTTTCAGCCTCTTTGGCCTCCTCTAACCTCCTAACCGACAGCATGTTGTGTTCCTCATTCCTGGCCCACACCTGGAAGCTTGGCTGTGGGAGCTTGAGCCAGAACCTTTGAGCCATGTCAGCCCTTCTCCTGTGGTTCCTTGTGGTGCTCTCTGTTGCCTGAGTCCAGAACCCATTATTGCATACATTTAGTCAATTCCTTGTTGTTTAAGCTGGGAGGGTATATGTCCTGCTACTCTTTGTGAACAGGAGCCAAAGTGGTGTGGTAGGTGTGTGCAAACCTTTAGATATATTATCATCTTTTTCATGAATAATTTGAGTATTGTACTCATTGAGATCAAAATGATTTGTAAGAATACTTATATTTTCTGCTGACAGAGTCTTACGTAAACTGTGGGTGACACTTCCAGGACCATGGCACTTTAGCAAGTGACCTACCTCCCACCCCATTTGGAGAAATTTATCAGTCAACCTGTTCTAACAGCAGCACTAGTCTCCTTGCTGACATTGTGCTGTCTGGTGCCCTGTGTGGCCCTCAGAAGCAGTGGAGTCTATACTTCTCTGAATCTGAAGTTCAGTCTTTAGGCGTGTGTTTTCTTTCTCCCGATAAGAACTCTTCCATATGTGTTAATCTGATGACTTTCCCTACAGCTTATGTTGTGCTCTTTTCCTCTTCTGTGCCTTTGTTTACCTTAGTCAGTCAGCTTTTGCCTTGAAACAAACTACCCAAAAAGGCTAAAAATCCAATACTTAATTTAATGATTGCCATTTTATTTTGTTTTATTTATTTATTTATTTGAGACAGGGTCTTTTGCATTTTAGGCTGGCCCTGAGCTCAGCCTCCAACTCACAGCAATCCTCCTGCCTCTGCCTCCCGAGTGCTGGGATTACAGGCGTGAGCCACCACACCTAGCACTGTGGTATGTGGTGCTGATTGCTGCTTGAGTGAGTGTCCATGCCCAGTATTGTTATGGGGTTACGGGGAAATCGAACCTGGGTCTTTGAGCTTGCAAGACAGGGGCCGGAACCACTGAGCTAAATCCCTGGCCCATGATTGCTATTTTAACTGGGCTCAACTAAATTTTTCTTTTGGTCTTGCTCAGGGTTCGTTCATGTAGGCAGTCATTTGACTGGGTTTTCTTCTTCAGTCTGGCTTCAAAACCAGCACAAGAGGGCAAGACCAAGGCATAAGTGCTCCCCTAACCCTTGAGTGGGCATGAGCACAGAGCCTTTGCATTTAGCTGCATCCCTAGCCCTTTTAAATTTTTTTAAAATTATGAGACAATTTATTCCTAAGTTGTCCAGGCTGGACTTGAATTTGCCATTCTGGAATAATAATTATAGAGAAGTATAATGAACTTCTATTTTTGTGTTATACTATATCCAAGAATATTTGTTTTGGCTGGTTGGTTGGTTGGTTGCTTGTGTGAGATAGGGTCTTACTTTGTAATGCTGTCTGGCCACAAACTCTCAGTCCTCCTGCCTCAGCCTCCCAAAACCAATCTACCTCATTTAAGGCACTTTGGTGATGGTTGTAGCCCACAGAAACTTTTTCTATTCTTACTTGCTGCATGCACTTAGCCCTTATAGTTTAAATTTGGTTAACTTAATATATACTTTTTTTATCTTTTACATCTAGAGAATTATAGTGAACTTCTGTTTTTGTATTACATTTTTTTTTAAAATCAAAGAATATTTTGTTATGTTTGTGTGGGATTTTTTGTTTTGTATTTTTAGTTTGAGACAGGGTCTCGTTATGTAAGTCTTATATGCACTATATAGTCCATGCTGAACAAGTAGTCCTCCTACCTCAGCATATGCCACTATACTTGGCATTCAAAGAGTATTTTGAAAGTAGTTGTATAACTTGTCTTATTCTCTTAATTTAATCGCTAACTCAGTGAAGATATTATTTTATTGCTCTTTGTATTCATTGCAATTTTTTGAAAGTGTTGAATTTTCAAATCAACTCTTAATTATTTGTTAGAAGACTGCTTAATTTCACTCAATTATGTAGAAGAGATGAAAGACATTTGAGTGTGTGTGTGTGTGTGTGTGTGTGTGTGTGTGTGTGTGTATAGGTCTACTGTGTAATTCAGGCTAGCCTGAACACATTATATGGCACATGCTGGTCTGAAACTCACAGCAGTTTTCCTGCCTCAGCCTCCTGAATGCTGAGATTACAAGTGTGTGCCACCATGTCCAGCAAGACATTTGATTTGTTAAAGACTTAGTAAAAGATTGCTCTATATTGGTATTATGATAAATGTTGAGACTATAAAGAACACTGAGGATCTAACTAAGTGCAAAATGCTTGCCTACTACATATGAGGCCCTTAGTTCAATCTGCAGCACTGAAAAAAAAGTAGAAATGAATATATGGTTTTAACCTTAGGAAAACCTTGTAATAAGAAGAACTATTAGGAAGACTTTGTAAATTGTGACCTAAGACTACTGTTTCTTTGTTTTGAACCTGCATTTCTTTTCAGCTCACAGATTAGCTGGCTTTTTTTCTTTTCTTTTTTTTTTTTTTTTTGGTTTTTTGAGACAGGTTCTCTCTTTGTAGTTCAGGCTGGCCATGAGCTCAGCCTCAAACTCACATCACAGCAATCCTCCTGCCTCTGCCTCCCAAGTGCTGGGATTACAGGGGTGAGCCACCACGCCCGGCACTGTGGTATGTGATACTGATTGCTGGTGGATGTGAGTCTCCATGCCCAGTATTGTATGTGGTTACGGAGGATTGAACCCGGGTCCTTGCTCTTGCAAGACAGACGCTGGAACCACTGAGCTAAATCCCTGGCCCTTAGCTGGATTTTTACATGAATGTGCTGCTCCAGTTTTCTTACACTGCTAGATTGTCCTAACCCATTCTGAGTCTAGCCTCCCCTGCTTCCTGTTTATGTAGCTATAATCATAGGGTATTAAAAACATAGGCACATAGTTTAAAGAATTAGAAAGCAAGGTCTCTTTCTGATATCACCTGCCTACTTTACCAAGAAGGTGTCATTTTTGTGATAATTGTCTTTTTTTCTTATAGACTCTCTATCTATATTTGTATCACTATTTAACATAGCTTAGTTTTGCTTAATTTTGAACTTTACATAAAAGTACTCAATGTGTGAATTCTTTTGATTTTTAAAAATGTTTGCAAGATTCATTCATGTAGTTTAGGGCAGTACTAGTTTTGTTTCCATTTTAGTGTAGTTTTATTCCTCCAAAGATATTTATTTCTAATCCTGAAATCCTTTGAATATGTTACCTAACTTGGCAGAAGGGACTTTACATGTATGATTAAGTTAGTGCTGTTGGGCCAGGTAAGTAGCTGGCTGGCTCACCACCTGCCTCAAAATGCAAGGTCCTGAGTTTGATACCTGTACCAAAATATAAAAATATGTAAATAAATCAGTGCTCCTGAAAAGTGAAGATTGTCTTTGATTATCCGTTGCATCCAGTGTAATCACAAGGCTCCTCAAAACAAGGGGACATATAAAAGTTTGTCAGAAATAAGGAGATGTGGCAGTTGGGTGGGGGACTGGCAGAGAGACAGACATGAGTGGACAGGGAGAGATGACACAGCACAACAGGATGTACTTTTAAAAGAGTTGCAGATGCTAGACAATGAAACTAGAGGTCAAGAATTCAGACAGCTTCCAGCAGCTGAAGTACAAAGAAGAAAGTAAATTTTTTTTTAAAGTGAATTTTTGAAAAAGTCACACTAGCTATTCAGGGGTGCCATTTTCACTACTCAGTGGGTTTTACATGTTTCATGGATACTCCTGCCCTCTTGAGTTCATCTAGTTTTGAACGGTCACTCTGTCATCTACATCAGCCAGCCATCTTCATAACAAGACCTGTTGACAAACCTGGGATTTTCGACAAATGCTTCGCTCATGTCAGTTACTTCTGAGAAGACAGCAGAGTCTACTGCTTTCACACTCACTGAAGCACCAAACTCCTACTACAGGCAGACTGCAGCAAACATCCCCCCTCGCTCCCTGTGCAGAGTTGCTGATTTCTAGGTGCCAGCACCATTTCCTGCTTCTCATGCCCGCTCTGAGTTTGTGCACCTGGGCAGACAGCGCTGGGACCCCTGGCTCCAGGGCCATTCTGAGGAAGGCCATAGGACTGGGGGAGGGAAATAAGGGAATTTTCCCCTAGAGTTTCCTGGAGGAGCATAGCACTTCTTCAACATTGATTTTAGGCCCCTGGATATTATGACTTTTAATTTCAGGAAATGTAAGATGATACACTCCTATTCCTTTTTTTTAGTATTTTTGATACGGGGTCTTATTTTGTAGTTCAGGCTGGTCCTGAACTCAGCCTCAAACTTAGCAGTCCTCCTGCCTCTGCCTCCCTAGAGCTGGGATTACAGGCCTGAGTCAACATACCTGGCATTGTGGTATGTGGTACTGATTGCTGGTGGGTGTGGGCTAAAGCTCTGGCCCCCATTGCTTTTGCTGTTGAATTTTTCATAATTTGTTATGGCAACAGTAGGAAACTAGTATGATTTTTTTACTGTATGAACATATTACTATTTAACCATTCTTGTTAGCTGTTTTTATGAGTATGGTACTGAGGCTTGCTTTACACTGAGTGACATCCCCAGCCCTTTTTTAATTTCCATTTTGAGGTAGGGTCTCCCTAAGTTCCATAGGTAGAACTTGAATTTGTAATCATCCTGCCTTACCGCTTGAGTTGTTTCTGGACAGTATGACTGTGAACGTTCTTGCATCCAATTTCTGGTACATATGAGAGAAGAGTATTTCTAGGATACATATCCAGGGAAGGGGTTATTGGACCATGAGGTATAAATACCTTCAGCTTTACTGTGTAGTATAAAAATGTTTTCAAAGTGTATCACCACTAACAGTGTACAATAGTTCTCACATTAAGGCCAGGCTTGATGGCAAATGCCTATAATCCTAGCAATTACAAGGCTGGGGCAGGAGGATCTCTGCAGGTTTGAGTCCATCCTGGGCTACATTGTGAGATCAAGGCCAGCCTGAGCTACTTAATGAGTCCTCTCCTCAATTTAAAAAAAAGTTCTCACAGTTTTACTTTTGAATTATTTGTTATGAGCTACAGTAATGCTTCTTTATTTTGTTAAAGAGATACTTAACTTTCCTTTTTTGGAGGTACCAGAGTTTGAACTCAGGACCTTGTGCTTGCCAGGCAGGCATGGTACTGCTGAGTTATATCCCCAGCCCTAATGCTTCTTTATTTTGTGTAGTCAGTCACTCAAAATTTGCTTCAAGTCAAAGTGCACTTAGAAACCATACTTTTCCCAGTGTAGAAATAGTAAATGGCATTATTTTATTCTTTAGATGAACTAATTTTTCTACCAATTTAAAACCAAACTTATAACAATTTAAATGCTATAATTTTTTGGGTTTTTCTGTTTGGTTTTTTTGAGATGATCTCGCCTTGTAGTTCAGGCTGGTCCTGAACTCAGCCTCCAACTCAGCAGTCTGAGTGCTTCTGCCTCCCTGAGTGCTGGGATTACAGGCGTGAGCCACCATGTCCAGCAGTGTGGTATGTGGTACTAATTACTGGTGGGCGTGAGTCACCTCTCCCAACGTTGTTGTATGTTGTATGGATCAAACCTGGGCCCTTGTGCTTGCAAGTCAGGTACCAGAACCACTAAGCTAAATCCCTGACCCTATAATTTTTTTTTTTTTTGAGGTTTTTTTGAGACAGGGTGTGGCTTTGCGGTTCAGGCTGACCCTGAGCTCAGCCTCAAACTCACATCACAGCAATCCTCCTGCCTCTGCCTCCTGAGTGCTGGGATTACAGGAGTGAGCCACCACACCTGGCACTGTGGTATGTGGTACTGGTTGCTGCTGGGCGTGAGTCTCCATGCCCAGTATGGTATGTTGTTACTGGGGATCGAACCTGGGTTCTTGCACTTGCAAGACAGGTGCTGGAACCACTGAGCTAACTCCCCGGCCTCCTGACCCTATAATTTTTAATCAGAGTTATAAAGTATCAATTTTCCCTTGCTGACAAAAGTTTATATGAATTTGACAAATAGTTAGATTTCAATTCTGGTCTTTTATTCAAACATGATCATTTCTTGTCATTAATATTCAAGAAGTATAGGGACTGTTTGGGGGCAGTATTATGTCTGTGAATGTGACTTGTTATTGTCTAAGAAGTTTGCAAGCTGGGCATGATGACACATGCCTGTAATTTCAGTAGTTGGTAGGCTGAGGCAGGAGGAACACTGTGAGTTCAAGGCCATGCCAGGCTATGTAGTGAGTTTAAGGCTAGTCTGAAGTATGTAGTGAATCTCTGCCTTGAAAAAACAGAAAAAAATTAAATATAGTAGTCTGATTTTAAAAAAAGAAAGAAACTTGCAAAATGACAAAAGTAGTGACTCCCATTGGCTGAGTATAGTGTCGAGGGAACTGAGGTGAACAGTTTCTGTACATATCCACACTTTAAATCTTCAGCCACCCTTGTTATTCTTTAATAGGTGAGGACAATGAAGCACAAAGTCAGTAATAGGCCCAAAAGGCAGGCCTCGGACCTAAATAACATGGCCTTAATCATGATTTGTGAGTCACCCCTAAAGTAGAAGACAATAGATTAGTGTTGTGTTAATTTCTCAGACACTCCTCTGAGAACCTGTGGAGTTTCCTTTATGGTCTCGGTCTAACTTGGTTTTTCTTTTGGTTTGGGACTCAGTCCAGCAACCTGCGTATGCTAGCAAACCTTCTACCACTGAACTGTAGCCCAATCCCCAATTTATGTTTTTTGATATTCTTATGCAATTTAAAAACATTTGCTTCTGTGCCCCTTATTTTTTTTTCTCTTTTTTTCTCACTGTTCTGTTGTATATAGAGATTTATGTAACAGGTTATATACAGTGTGATGTCTCACTTTGGACTGATTAGCAACCTTTATTAAGTAACCATTGTTACTTTTACTTTGCCTAAATTTAGTCGGATATGGTGGTGCATGTCTGTAATCCCAGCACTGGGGAGACTGAGGCAGGAGGATCACTGTGAATTTGAGGCCAGCCTGGGATACATGTGAATTGTTACTTTTACTGCTGAGTTTGGTACTAGGTTGTGGCAGCAGGTATTGTGGTTAAGTTACAGTCTCCATTTGAAAGGAGTTTGTAAGTCAAGGTCTTGTCAATATTTACTTGTTATTTGGTCGATTACTTTCTTAGTCTTATTCTGTGTAGCAGATATTTGAAATGATTTTTCAGCACATTATTTGCATTTACAGGTTGAATCTCCATTTAGCATGTTCTGTCCATATTTTGATCCTCTTGGTGTGTTTTGGCAACACTTCCAGATTTAGTGTCATTGTCAGAATTCATTAGCATGATATTTATTCCTTATTTTAGGTCATTAATGATATCGTCAAGCAGGAATTTAATTTCTTATAATATCTAGTTTTCTGGCTTCCATTAATCTTATTGATAAAATGAATCCAAGCAATTATTTAGTTTTGCAGCCGAAAATACACTACTTTTCCAAATATAATCCGTCATGTAGTATCAAGAAGGAACTTGCAGTAATGCACAGCTTTGGAAAACTGTTGCCTGTCATTGTGAAGCCTGCTGTATAGCTATCTAGTGCTTCATAGCAAGTGAGAATAATACACGGACTTTTAAAACTCCTCCAAAGCACTGTTTTTATTTAGAGTCCTAAACGCTTTATTCTTAGGAGGAATGAGAGGAGCTCCTTTCAGACAGAATGCTTCCATAATCTTGGTCTGTTGTTACCAAACACACAGGCAAGTGGCATCTGTGGATTTGGTAGACTAATGACAGTGTTCAGTTTCTCTCTGCTACAGCAACAAAATGAGCATCAGTCTCTGTTTTTGTAAGAATCCTAAATTTAGTCATATATGGTGGTGCATGTCTGTAATCCCTGCACTGGGGATACTGAAGCAGGAGGATCACTGTGAGTTTGAGGCCAGGGATACATGTGAATTCCAGACCAGCTGAAACTACATAGCAAAATGCCGTCTCAAAAAAAAAAAAAAACAAAAACCAAACAAAAAGAATTCTGAATTTAGGATTTTCAGCTTCTGTGTCTGAAGATTTGAGGTGGAGAGGACAGTAGACTGGCAAGGAAATGAAGTTTCCACAGTTTGCTCAAATGTCCATGTTTCTAATTCACTTTTCTGAGGGAGCAGTTTGTTTGGCTCCTGCTGCAGTGGCTTTAAACCTGCAGCAGTTACTGCAGAGTCACACTTGTCACTGGAATGCCTTGTCCTTCATCTGCACCAATGAAAATCATTTATCAACTCCATGGCCTCCTTTTAGTATTCTGTGTGCAGACCGGAGCACACAGACCTGAGCAGTGTCAGGGATTCTGCTACATGGCGTGTTCACAGGAGTGTCACTGCTGTGCTTGTATTTCCCATCAGCTGCCGCTGAGCGTGCCCTCTGGGCCTGGGATCTGCTGTCACTGTCATTGTGCTCATCACACACAGACTTTTCAGCCATGAACAAGTGAGTCACTGTACTGTGATATAGCCGTTTGTTGGATCATTTTCTCTGTTATGATACTGCACAGACTTGCCCTTTGACGGTGACTCACGTGGGGCCACCTGGTTAATAGCCTTTACCTCAGGTGAAAAACGGCAGTGCGGTGGTTGGAACCAGTGCTAGATCCATGGCACATGTTGGTGCAGCCCTTACTTCCGAAACAGTGTCTTAAAACAACAGTATTTAGCACCTGGGAGGATGAAGTAGGAGGATTGCTGTAAGTTCAGGGCCAGGCTGAACTACATCATGAAACTCTGTCTCAACAGCGACAACATCATCATTATTTCACAGGGCCCATGTGTCAGGATTTGGCCTGTGATTCAAGTGTACACTCTGTGTCAGGGTAATTTACAGGCTTCCATTGGGTAGGCTGCAGCCATACAAGGCTCAGCTGGAGAATTCCCTTTTTTCTTTCTTTTTTTTGAAACAGTCATGCTATGTAGTTTAGCCTGGCTTTGAACTCACTGTGTAGCCAAGTTATGCACTCCTGCCCCCAGCTTTCAGCTGGAGAAGATTATTTCCAAGTGTATCCTGATATCTCTTGGCATGGTTCAGTTTCTTAGGGGTTGTTGAACTGAGGCCTTAGTTTCTTGCTAGCTGTTTATACTTGTCAGAAGCAGAATCTTCTACCAGATGCCTGCTTTAGTTCTTTGACATGTGACCTGTGCCATGGGGCAGTATGGCAGCGTGTTTCATTAGAAAAAGCAAGTGGAACGAGCTGGAGAGGGGACCTGAGCAGAATAGATGTCCCAGTGTTTTGTGACCTATCTGGGAAATGGCATCATGTTACTTTTGCTATATTCTTTTCATTAGAGGCAAGTAACTAGGTCCAGCTTCACTTTGGGAAGTGGGAGAAAAGAGTTAACAGGAGACGGGTGGTTGGAAAGTCTACCACACCTGGGTGTCCTGTACGTTGTGGCCCTTCTCTTTGTGTTCAGTTCTTAAGTGGAACAGGTTTAAGCTTTATTTAAGTGGTGTCCACCCAGGATGCTATGAATAATTTAGAGCTATTGAGATAGTGAAAATTATTTATCTCCAGTTTTATTTGTTTCTTTTCCTGCAGTAATAGAGTTGAACTTAGAGAAACTTCACACTGGGCTACATCTCCAGGCCCTCTTCCCCTTTATTTTTTATTTTTGAAACAGTCTTGCTAAATAACTCAGTTGCTTAAGCCAGGCCTAAATTTGCCATCTTTCTCCCTCAGCCTGGCAGAGCATTGGGACTGCACACATCTGTCCCTATGCCCGGCCTTATGTCTTTTATAGTTACATCTAAGGGGTACCTACTAGTCTTATTTAAAATTTAAATTTTTTCTTTTTATTATGGTAAAATGTACGTAAGATTTACCATTTAAAATTTTTTCAAGTTGAGTGCATTTCTGTTGTCGTGTATCTATCACTACCATCCAATTTCAGAACGTTGCATTTTCCCAAGTGGAAACTGCTTACATGAACACTAAATCTCCATCTTCCCCTACCCATGTGGCCCCCAGATGGGAAAACACCAATCTGGTTTCTGTCTCTGTAACTTGACACTCTAGGCACCTATTATAAGTGGAATCATATAATATTCATCCTTTGTTCTAGCTTTTTTCATTTAACACATTTCCTAAAGGTTTATCAGTGTTGTGGCACGTGTGAAATTTGCTTTCTGCTGGGGATCAAACCTAGGGCTTTGTATGCTGGGCAGGTGCGCTACCACTGAGCTACACTCTGAGTTCCAGGGCCTTTTAAAGACTGAACTGTGCTCCATTGTGTATAGAAGCCACATTGTGTTCACAGAGCTGACTGTTCCTGTCTGTTCCCCGAAAGGAATACAGCCTCTGTACCCAGGAGCTGAGAGGGAAGGAACTCGAGATACACATACTCATCACATTGCAGTTACTGAGTTTCCTTCTTTTCATTGTGGTAAGGTGTTCATCAGCAGTGTTAGTATTGTGTGGAGAACTTCTATTCTGCTGTTTTCTGTGCATCATGTAGATTACTGCTGTGGAGAAGGGCAGTCATCTAGCTGTGTGGAGTAAGGGAGCTCTTGGGATCTACTATCTTAGAGGCATCTTACTGCTGGTGCCTGGGCTCTCGGCGAGGTGCAGCCAGTTTGTTTCATGGCCTTCTGCACTACTGACAGGGTTCAGCTTTCTTGGCTTCTGATCTCAGCTACCTCCTCTCTTCTCTCCAGTGACCACACTTTTATCATTATCACTTCCTTCTCTGGATGGCTTTTCCCTTGTGAACTGAAGCTAAAGAACAGTACATGCCATACATGATGTTTGTCATTTTTATAATTTGCAGACATCTTCTCTCAGATTCTGTTTTATCTTTCCAATTTTTTTTTTTTTTTTTTAGTCAGGGTCTAGCTTTGTGGTTCAGGCTGGCCCTGAGCTCAGCCTCAAACTCACATCACAGCAATCCTCCTGCCTCTGCCTCCCAAGTGCTGGGATTACAGGCCTGAGCCACCAGGCCCGGCACTGTGGTATGTGGTACTGATCGCTTCTGGGCGTGAATCTCCATGCCCAGTATTGTGTGTGGTTAAACGGAGATCGAACCCAGGTCCTTGTGCTTGCAAGACAGGCGCCGGAACCACTAAGCTAAATCCCCGGCCCCATATCGTTCCAGTTTTTTAACATTGTGTCAACTTCAGTGTGCTAATAAAATACTTGGGGTGTTTTGTTATTTTGTTTGTTTCTGACACAGGGTCTCTGGCTGTGTAGTCACTGCGGGCCTTGAACTCACTGTGTATCCCAGGCTGGTCTGGAACTCAGGACGAAAACATTTTTCCATTCAACAAGTGTTTATTGTAATACTGTTTTCATTGTCTTTCTAAAACAGTTCGTCAACCATGGCACCCTTTCCTCTCAGCTCTGCCTTTCTCAGTGTTGTGTATCAGGTGTCCATATTCTAATGACTATGGACTCTGATTACTCATTTTAATATTTCCTAAAGTTACTAGTAGGGCGCTTGTCAAATGTTTGTTTGAAGAATAATTAATAATTGGACCAGGGAGTTAGCTCAGTGGTTCCGGCACCTGTCTTGCAAGCGCAAGGACCTGGGTTCGATCTCCGTTTAACCACATACAATACTGGGCATGGAGACTCACACCAGCAGCAACCAGTACCACATACCACAGTGCCAGCAGGCATGGTGGCTCAGGCCTGTAATCCCAGCACTTGGGAGGCAGAGACAGGAGGATTGCTGTGATGTGAGTTTGAGGCTGAGCTCAGGGCCAGCCTGAACTACAAAGCAAGACGCTGTCTCAAAAAAAAAAACCACAAAAAACCAAAAGAACAACCAAGTTGGTAAGGTGAATGGCACTGTTTGACTTTTTTTTTTAATTGAAATCTTTATTGGTACATTACATATACACATCATGATTGCGCTCAACAGTGAGAATTTGTACCAGTATATGACAATTTAACTCTCATTTTTTCGCATAGCCCTACCCACCCTACCACCCCACCCCCTATATACATAAACTTTGTTTTCTTTCTTTTTTGTTATAATCTCATCTCGACTTTTTTGTTCAACTTTGATGTGTGGCATGATAGAACTTTCAGGCTTCACATTCAAACAGGTACAGTATGTTGATTCAGGTGAAGTATGTGAAGAAAATATGGCTTCATACAGGTAAACAGCTGGAAAAGGGGAAATATTTTAGTAGAATTTTCACAAAATTACACTTGTAATAAGTTTGAGTGTGGCCTGGGCAATTTAGTGACATAGCAAGACCCTGTCTCAAACTATACAAAGGCTTGGGGTGCCGGGGATTTAGCTCAGAGATTCCAGCGCCTCCCTTTCAAGTGCAAGGTCTTGGGGTTTGATCCCTGGTAACCACATACAGCAATGCTGAGCGTGGTGACTCACGCCTGTAATTCCAGCACTCTGGAAGAAGAGGCAAGAGGATTGCTGAGTTTGAGGATGAGTTCAGGACCAGCCTGAACTACAGAACAAAACCCTGTCTCACAAAACAAACAAAAAGACCCTGTCTCAAAAAAAACACACAAGCCTCAGGATGTAGTTTGAAGGCCCTGAGTTCAACTGCTTGTACTACCAAAATATAAAATGAATTGCTAAGAATGGACTTGTTTTTCCTTTTGTTTTGTTTTTTTGAGGAGAGAGCCTCACTATGTAGTTCCAGCACTCTTGAACTTGTGTTGGTACCTATGCCTCAGCCTCCTGCATGCTGGAATTTCAAGTGTGCACTACCACATTGGACTTTTTCCTTTTGTAGTGGTGGGGATTGAATTTAGGGCCTTGCATATGCTAGGACAGTAATCTACCACTGAGCTGAACCATCTAGTCCTAAGTGAACTATTTTAGTTAGTTCTATGTGTCTTAACATATTAATAATAGATCCACGAAACTCACACAATTACTATTTATAGTGGTATATAAATATTCATGATAGTTCCAACTTCCCCCAAGACTCTTATTCTGTTTTTGTTTTTTTTCTTGTACTGGGGATAGAACTCATGACCTTGAGCGTCATATCCTATCTGTTTGATGGTTTTGTGGGCCCACTTCCACCCTACAGTTAACCCTTGGCAACCTCTAATCTGTTGCCTGTCACAATAGTTTTATGTTTTGGAGAATTTACATGACATAATGTCATCAGATAATATATATATCCATATATATACACGTGTATATACATATATATATACACATACACATGTATATATATATGTATATGTTTGTGTATATATATATATGTATATGTTTGTTTTGGTACCGGGGATTGAACTCAGGATCTCATGCCTCCTAGGCAGGTGCTATGACACTGAGTTGATCTAAATCCCCAGCCCCGCAAGTTTTTTTTTTTTTTTTTTTTTTTTTTTTTTTTTGAGACAGGGTCTCGCTTTGTGGTTCAGGCTGGCCCTGAGCTCAGCCCCAAACTCACATCACAGCAATCCTCCTGCCTCTGCCTCCCGAGTGCTGGGATTACAGGCATGAGCCACCACGCCTGGCACTGTGGTATGTGGTACTGGTTGCTGCTGGGCGTGAGCCTCCACACCCAGTATTGTTATGTGGTTACCGGGAATCGAACCCGGACCTTTGCGCTTGCAAGACAGGCGCTAGAACCACTGAGCTAACTCCCCGGCCCCCCAGCCCTGCAAGTTTTTGAGACTTGCTAGTGTTGTCAAACATCTTTTCTTTTTTTTTTAGG